>JANHAO010012601.1:0-16288 GCA_026873985.1 Saraca asoca | reverse complement strand
TTTGTCAAGTGCAAACCTTCTACTCTTGAGTGTCCTAATATTGAAATTTTAATACTATTTTCTATTATATTTTAAATGATAAAATGTGATAGAAGATAATAATTAATTATAATGGTGATAGTGGATGTGGTCAATGATAGAAAATGATAGCACGCGGTGATCAATAATGGAAGATAATAATAAACGATGATTAATGGTGATAATGGTTAATGATGGAAGATGATAGTCAGCAGTGGTTAATAACAGAATATGATGATGAACAATGATTAACGATGAAAGGTGATTATAATAATAGTCAACAATAGAAGGTAATTGTGAGCAATAGTTAATAATGATAGTGTTGATGAGTGGTAAACAATAATAAAAGATAAGTGATGGGCGGTGGTCAATAGTGATAGTGATGATAGTTCACACAAACAAACGATAGTGAATGGTGATCAATGATGATAAAGGTAGTAGACGATGGTTAATAACGGAATGATGGTGAGTGGTGGTTAGTAGTGATAATGATGATAAACAATGATTAATGACGAAAAATAGTAATAGGCAATGATCAATAATGATGGGCGGTAATTAATCACAGAAAGTGATAATAAGTAATGATCAGTGACAATAATGGTGGTGAGCAATGATTAATGATAGAAGGTGGTTGTAGGTAGTGGTTAACGATGACAAATGATTGTGAGAGCTTTATTAAATAAGAGAAAAAAAGAGAAAGATGATTTTTTTTTCAAAGAACGATATAATATGATACCTTAAATGAATGAAGGATTTTAAATTGGAGGAATTCTTTAAAGTTAAGTAATAATAATAAATTTTACTATACGTGAACCAATCACTTAATAAGAAAATTATTTTTTTACTTCCGTTATTTGCCTTTAAAATTTCCCAACCAAATGCACCTTAAAAATATTCTATCTTATTGTTTTACATTTATTCAAAATAAAGTTATAATTTAATATTTCGTTCAAATAAAATTTCTTTCTTCTTAATCAAAATAAGTATCAAATTTAAAACAATTCATGGAAATATAAATTAAATAGCCAAATTATTACAACTTAGATTAAAAAAAACTAAAAGTAGAATAAAATCAAAATTAAAAGTCCAATTATTTATTAATTTAGGACATGACTTTCTCTATACTTTAGATTTTGTAAATTGGAAATTTGAATCAAACAATTAGACATGAATGGTTATTGCCTTCTTACTAATTAGACGATTTGGTTTCTTTTATAAACCACAAAAAAGTTATGATGTATTTTCCTATACAATAACTCATGAGCTTTGTATCTATTACTATTAACGTGAAGTACAAACTCTTCTATTTTTGTTTATAATTATTGCCAACCTTTAATTTCTCCAATATTTTATTTTTATTTTGACCGTAAATTTTTTAATTTAATTTTTATAATCGATAAAATTACTTGAATCATTTATTTTTTACAATAACATTTGATTAGTGTTTGACTAAAAAATTTTAATTCTGAAGATTATCAATTTATATGAATTTGGAGATAAGATTGATGGCCCAATTCTTGCATCTGTTTTATTCCCATTAATTGATCACTCTTGATTACCAGATATATACCTTCTTTTACCATTCCATTTTTTTATGCAATTTTCACACTTGCTTATATTTCGTTTATCATTCTCTCATTCCTTACTTCTTTGTCATCAAGACAATTCAAATTGAAGCTTGAGTTTTATGAATTTAGTGATGACTATTTTATATTGTTAAATACTTAAAACAAATAACAAATTAATAATGTATGATTTTCCTCATAATGTTTATAGATAACTTCTATAAAATTTATTAATATAATAAAAAATATATCAAATGTGTGATTTTAAATTAATAAAGTTGAAATTGAAGAAATTTATGGTTATGAATAGAAGGTTTTTGTTTTTTTTCATTTTCACTTCAATTAGTCAAATTATTACTTTAATAAAGCTATTAAATTTTAACAATTTTTATATTTGTTTTTGTAAGTAATTCTATGCTATCAAAGATATAAATAAGCTTGATGAATATACAGTGATTCATAAAAACTCAATATATAAGATAACAGATCATAATTGAAATTTAAGCTAAAATCAATGGTAGAAAGGAAATTGTGCATGCACTTAATTGCATCACTTGCATAATTTTCTTTTATTATCTCTCATGGACAAATAACTCCATATATAGTTTCAACGTGAGGAATGAACTACTAAAATCACGTAGAAAATTATATATGCAAAAACATAGGCAATAAGAAGGATAACAACTATTGTAATATAAATTAAATTAAGATTTATATATCAGAAGTAAGAAGATAAGATAATGATCATAGAATGAGAAAACATACTTCATCTAATGCACTACAATTTAGAATATATGTTAAAACAACATAAACCTCGAGTAATTTCCTAGTTAAACCCACAGTCTTAGTTGCTAGCTTTTCTCACAGTGAGCTCTAAATCTTTTAATGCATGGAGCTTTGTGCTAAGTAATCTAAGCAATCTATCAAAAGGAAAGATATACAATTGTGAAATATTATTCTCACTCTCAATAAATCAAAACTTTTAATATATAAATTTAAACCCAAAATCAAATTCCAAAATCAAGTTAGAATTATAGTATTAAAATTACATGTAAAGTCCAAAAATAATTATTTTAAAATATAATCAATATCATAAAAAATTAGAAAAATTCAGTTTCATATGATACATGAAAGATTCATCACTACTTTGGATTGGAGGATTATAATCGATATGAGCATAATTTTTAATAATCACGAATATGGTTATATTCTATTAGTAGAATCTTCTTGTGTTTTCTTATTCCTTATTGAAATCAAATAAATAAGAAAAAGGAGAAGGAGAATGCATAACATGATTTTAGTTTGTTAATTATTTTTTAAATGATTTTGACCTATTTAAAAATAGTAATCACCAAATTTATAAAGACCAAGTTTCAATTTGAATCATGTGTTAGTAACAAAGAATTAAGGAATGAAGAAATGATATATAAAATATTAACAAGTGTAAAGACTGCGTAACAAAATGGAATGGTAAAAGAAGGTATATAGCTGAAAATCAAAAGTGATCAATTAATGGAAATAAAATAGATCCAAGAATTAGGCTATGAATCTTGTCTTCAGATTTATTTAAATTGATGATTTTCAAAATTGAAAATTTTTAGACAAACATCAATCAAATGTTATTATGAAAAATAAAGGATTTAAGTAATTTTATCGATTATATAAATTAAATTGAAAAATATTACGTTCAAAATAAAAAAAATACAGTGGAGCAATTAAATGTTGATAATTATGAATAAAAATTGAAGAGTTTTTAATTCATGTTAATAGTAATAAATACAAAATTCATGAATTATTGTATAGGAAAATACATCATAATTTTTGGTGGTTTATAAAGGAAATAAAATAATCTATTTAATCAGAAGGGAATAATCGTTTATGTCTAATTGTTTGATTCAAATTTCCAATTTACAAAATCTATGGTATAAAGAAAGTTTTGTTCTAAATTAATAACTAATTGAGCTTTTAATTTTGATTTTCTTATATTTTTATTTATTTTTATCTTTGTTATAATAATTTGGCTCTTCAATTTATATTTTTATGAATTGATTTAAATTTGATAGTTATTGTAATTAAGAAGAAAGAAATTTTATTTGAATACAATATTTAATTATATCTTAATTTTAAAGAAATATAAAACAATAAGATAAAATACTTTTAAACTATTGTGTAAGTTTAGTTTTCAATTTTCAAATTATTTCATATTTATTTTTATAATTAATTATCATAATTAATATTATATTTAATTATTTTTGAAAAACAAAATTAAGTAATTGTTAGGAAGCAAAAATTTTGATTGAACATATGTAGGATATGACAATATCGATAATTCTAATTAACTAATTAAACATTTCAATTATTTCTATAACTAATAAATAATTTGAAATAACCAATAATATTATTCTAATAAAATGAATTTAATTATAACTTAATTATGAAGAAATATTAAATAAAAAGACATAATGGTCCTAAATGATGTGTGAATTGAATGTTCAATTTATAAATTATTTTAATTTCTAAAACTAATTTAATATTTATTTATTATTGAAAATGGAAGTTAATTAAATATGATTCCAAAAATTTGATTGACTCTCAAACAAAAGAAATGGATTGATAGACTGAGAATTGATTAGTATAAATATTTAATTTGATGTGATGAAATTGTTTTTAAAAATAGATTGGCTGACAATAAAAATTTGTCAAACAAATTGATTATTTGAGAAAAAAATTTGGCATAACATCCTAATAATA
Source organism: Saraca asoca (assembly GCA_026873985.1). NCBI lineage: Eukaryota > Viridiplantae > Streptophyta > Magnoliopsida > Fabales > Fabaceae > Saraca > Saraca asoca. The sequence continues at coordinate 11,954 of JANHAO010012601.1, read as the reverse complement.
CAAATTAATAATTAATTTATATTTTTATAAATTGAATTAATTTAAATCTATTGATGATAAATTTTGTCATATAAATTAATTATTATATTATGATTTTATTCTTTATTTCGTTTCTATAACTAATTAGATATTTATTGCAGTTGAGGAAGAATGAATTTTTTGAATTAAATATATTTAATTGTAACTTAATTAGAAAGAAATGTAAAAGCATGTGACATAGTATTCTTACACTATAGTGTTAAATTGAATTTTTAATTTTCAAATTATCTATAATTAATTATCATAATTAATAATATATTTAATTGTTTTTTTAAAAAATAACTAATTGTTATGAAGCTACAGATTTGGGTTGAACATGAATGTTGATTCAGTTTAGAATGAATTAGTATATAGATTTAATTTGATGTAATAAAATGAATTTTTAAAATAAATTTATTGATAATAAAATTTTGTCAAACAAATTATTATTTAAGAAAATAATTGATAGAAAACATGTGATAATATAATTAAATTAAAATTTTCATAAATTAATTTAAAAAGATATTTTATAATAATGTAATTTGTTACAATTTTTTAACTTAATATTGTACTTCATTGTATGTTATAATTATAATAAATAATTAATTAATTACAATTATAAGGAGATAATTAACATATAATTTGTCACATGACATCTGGTGATACTACTTTTGTTAATAGACTAATATGTGAAATTACAACTAGAACAATATTGCACAAGATTAGTGATTAATACTTTCCTAGAACCATTGGACAAGATCTAAAGTTTCTTTACTTTTCAAGGGCAGACCAATAATGCACCCCAAATCTCAAAAGGCCGCTGTAGCAAAAGAGCTCATGGAACAACTATGGAACGTAATATCCTTTCCAAAATGTTGAAAAAAAAATTAAAATAGGTCATTGCTCCATAATATTAGTGATTAATACTTTCCTACAACAAAACCATACCTGAGTTTTGGAATTTTGTCAAAGTACCCAAATGTTTTACAAGGCACAACCACTAACTAAATAGATCAATGAACGATAAACTAATGATGGAAAAAAATGATCGGAGACAAGCACCCAGAAACATACACCAGAATGCATGTAAAGTGGATAAAAAAATGAGTAAGAACCTGATAGTTTCAATATTGAAAATTTCTAAATGTAATGACACAATTCAAAATAAATTTCCGAATTGTGACCGATTAACTACTTCTATAAAGTAGTCAAACAGTCAAAGTCTGTTAGAGTAGGCCATCTAGGGTTAGGTCATGATCGAAGAACAATTCATAATATTATAGGTCAAACTCAATTCTTTACTAGACAGACAATATGGGAACATTAACATGAGGCCGGCCAGAGGTCCAATCGAACATCAAAAACCCTTAGTCAATTGAATTAAATCTTAACTCAACTGTTAAACGAGGTATATTAGTAGCCTTATGCAAGTAGGTACTCTCATGAGTGCACAGATAGCATGACTACGCCATTAACAAAAAGATAAGAATTTCGCTCACGCCAACAATACATCACAAACATGTTGATGCCTTTTATTCATTTAAAAGCATGACAAATGACGTGATCAACGACTATATAAACCCTTATATACCTTGCCTATCGGATCATATTCTTTAGTATTGATATTGAAGCTTTATTTTAGAATTAATTTGGATATTGAAATATATTTGATGGATCATTTTTATCGTGTATTATGAATATTATTTGTAATGCAAATCATTTTTCCTACAACTGCCACATTCAGGTTGGTTTGTTCTAACTAAAGAGCTTCATGTAATATAAGAAAATACATTAAAATTGGGGAAACACCTATAACAACGGGGGAATCAAAATCCAGAGCAAGAATATTACAAAGTATAAAACTAAAAGTAATGACAGAATGATACTTCGATAGCATTTGGAACATAAATAACAATCCCAAAGAATGTTGTAATACTATGAACTAAGAAATAAGTAAATATAAAACGAGGTTGCATTGCAATATTAAACATATGAAGTTAACACGTCTAAGTCATGAATAAAAATCTGTTGTCAAAAAAGACAATACAAGTGCTAGTGATGTTGCATACTCAGTTACTCACTAAGATGTTTTAATCTTACAAAGAAGAACTTTTGTTTCCTTGTTGCATATTTTCTCCCACACCCTAGCTTCAAAGATGAAAAGGGTCTCTTTGGAATCAGAAAGAGTAGTCATGCTCTTAGTTTCAAAGGTAAAATAATAGATACGGCCCACAACACTTCGGCCCTTTACTTTGACAAGCTTCACAAATTCATAATTCATAATTTATATTCTAGATAAATGTGAAATCGAGATTAGGTTATTGAAATATAATAACAAATTTTGAATTTGAATAAAAAGTAATAATTTTATCTCTTTCACATTATAATCCTATACAACTAGATTATACAAATCTCGATAGAATTATTGATCGTTAAGGTTAAGCAACATAATTTTATTAGGAATACGAAGTCCAGAATAGGAACCAACATCAAAACCCTACAAATTCAAATTAAAAACATAATAATCCAAACAAAGTCTAATTTATGATTAATGGCAGTAGATAGCAAGAAAAAAAAATCAAATTAATGCGCACTTACTTCACTTCCTTTGGCCTTTTTCAGATATGCAGCATATTCTTTGCTAATGCAATCATGGTCGACGATAGCCATCAAAATATGCGAAAGAGATCAAACAATAAGCAGGGTAGGATGGAAGTGTGTGAATGAGTTCGAGACCGAGTGAATGAGAAAGCCTAAAAGGCGAAAGAGATCAGACAGAGCAGGATGGAAGGATGTGAATGAGTATGAGACCAAGTGAAAGAGAAACCTGAAAGGCCACTGTCAGTGGCTTACTGCAGTTGGGCCGGTCTGTGTCACTGAGTACAAAAATGGCGGAAGACAATTGGGCTGTATCACATATTGTAATACCTAGATTAGTTAAACAAAATAATAAAAATTAAGGACCTATTTGGCAGTGTGTTTTTTTGTTTTAGAAAATAATTTTTTTATTTTACAAAAATAAAAAAAACTTGTTTGATAAAATATTTTCACAAGTTATTTTTAAAAAATTGTTTTGTAAAAATATAATTGAAAAAATAATTTTTAGTGTTTTCCTTGTTTTTGTGTAAAATTATTTTCAAGTTTTTTTAAAAAAATAAGAAGAACATATGTTTTTATTAATGGTAAAGTTATAAATAATATTAAATATATTTTAATTTTCTTAAAAAATAAAGAAAACACTTGTTTTCAAAATTTACATCCAAACAAATTTTTTGTTCTAAAAAAATAATTTTTAGAATTATTTTTAAAAAATAATAAAATAAAAATACTTGAAAATACTTCCGATCAAGCCCTAAGGTTTTGTTTGTTTTTAACAAAAGACATCTTTTGTATGAATAAATTAATTTATTTGTATTTATAATTATAAAATATTAAGATCATAAAAATATTTTATTTATTTACTGTCAAATGTGTCAAGTATTGTGGAAAACAACATTACTTTTTTAAAAAGAAAGTTGTTTTCCTCCATTATCTTAACATCATGCATTTTTTTTTTTTGATAATAAAGTATATAAGTGGTATGGAAATCTTCTCTCTCTTATACGCAACATATCAGGTGAGACTATTATATAAAACTTTGATCAAAGAATTATGATCAACATAATTAAATCTAACATCTATTTTAACATGATATAAAATATTATTAGTTAACATCATTAACACCATGCACAAGACAATTTTATTTTATTTTTTTTACCCTTACTCTTACCTGGGATTATGTCTTCTTAATATATTTATTTGTTAAGGTCATCTTATTTTGTATTATCATTAAGTGATAGATTCATGTAACCAAAACTATGGGGTTGCACACACATCTTGATAATTCTAAATCATATATATTGGAAGAAAATGAAGAATGATACATTTTTCCTTTAAGAATGGTTTTATTTCCTCTCAAAATAGTATATGCCTTAAATCTTGTTATGCATTTAATATTAAAAGAACTCACTTGTCACAAGTTTAGTTCTCTTTTTCAAAGAACTTGCAACTAAATTTAAAATTAATAACTTATAGTAATCTTTAAGTTTGAAAATAAAAATATTTTTCATAGCATATAGTATTATCGCACCTTGTTTTATTCAAAATATTAAAAAAGTAAATTTTACATTTGTCTAAATTAAAATTAAGCTAACATCTTTAATAAAGTAGTGACATTCATTATTGTCTTTGTAGCTTTTTTTTATGTATTAAGTGACTTGTCACTTTTTATCGTTACACACACATATGTATGTTTGTGTGTGTGTATAATATTACATTAACAATAAAGATGTATAATTTTTATATAAATGTTGACAACGAATTTTGTTTTAACCCTTGAATATAGAGATAAAACTCATTTTAATATTGTTGAATACTTAAAATAAATAGCAGATTAATAATATATGATTTTCCATCACAAAATATACATAGATAACTTTTATAAAATCAATGAGTATAACAAAAAAATATATCAAATGTGTACTTTTAAATTAATAAAATTGAAATTAAAGAAATTTATTATTATAAATGGAAGGTTTTTTCTTTTCCTTTTTCATTTTTTTCTTTTAGTTAGTCAAAGTATTACTTTAACAAACACATCAAATTTTAACAATTTTTATATTTTTTAATGTAAGTAATTTCCATGCTTTTAACAAAATCAAAATTTTAATTTGATTTTAGATCCTTGTTGAATACTTTTAGAAATTGATAAATTAAAATCTATATTATTTGCAAGGTGAATATTTCATTGCTTTTGGTTGTAAACATAACTATGTGCTCCTAAATTTTGTTAACTTATTCACAAACTTTAACCAAATTTGATTTGGTCAAGAATTGTGCTAATAACTAATTATTTTCTTATAAAATATTTCTAGCTATTGAATAATCCATATACACCAAAATTATATAAATGACATTCAACATGATAATTTTTTTTAAGAAAGAACAAAAGTGATTTTCAATAATATAAGTAAAATAATCATTCTTGATTTGCCTTAAGGAATACATAAATATACATAAAGTTAATTAAATAATTAAATATTATATTAATTATGATAATTATAGAAACTAAATATGAAATAATTTGGAAATTGAAAACTCAACCTACACAATAGTTTAAGAGAGCGTTTGGTTCAACATATGGGAATGGAATCAAATAAGAAGGAATAAGGGTAATTAATGTAATCTCCCTTGGAGATGCCCATGGATATATCTCCAATTCAACAAATTCAACACTAAAAATTGAAAAAAAAGAGGATATTCATACCACACTCTAGAAAGATAGAAAGAGAGTGATAAGTGATAAAAATTGACGTCACAAATAGGAAACTATTTGATAAGTCTTCAATTTCTAGTAAGAACCATAGGAGAGCACTTTGTTCAAAGAAAAACACTCTTCAATTCTTAGTTTGTTCAATTTGAATGGTGAGGGAAACATGCCTTCTCTCATAACAATTAGGCTCAATTATGGGCTGGGTTACAAGTTCTAAACAAGCTCAACTATACACCCATTCAAATAACCAAATAAACAAGCTAATTAGGTCCACGAAATGGCCAACTAGTAAGCCAAAAACAAGCTAACTAAAACACATACCTAGCTAGCCAAAAATATTGGCTGGAACATAACCCAAAAGCAAGACAAGCTCAAGTTTTAATTTAACCAAAAAAATAAGAAAAATAAGAGGGTCAAATAGCCCTAAGACAAAGCTAAAAAATGCCTCAAATGTGGCCTATAAAATAACACAAAATAATCGCCCAAATATTGTGACAAGGTCAATTTTGGACAAAAACTCTAGGGCAACTTGATGGTAAATTTTGAGACTTCAAGTGGTAGAATTGGGCTCTAGCTTCAACATGAAAGTTGTAGAGCTTTCTTTGAGCTTTCCAACCATGAAAAGATCGACCTAATCCGATATCCAAAGCTCAAGTTATAGCACGAAACCTGAAGTAGTGTCAAAATCTCAATATTAAGCAATTAATTCAATTAAGCTCTAAATCATGACCAAATCACAAAACAAGGCCAATTTACTAAATTAAACCTGATTAGCAATCTAAAAGGCATAGTATGAGAGGAAATAAATTTGAAAATATTTGTTGCTCATTAATCCCTTGAGTGGTCCATTGAATTTTCATTATTCCCCCTTTCTTCGAAAGGATTTGACCTTGAATTTTGAAGACCTATTGCAAAAGGAGAAAAAACATGAAAGGAAGCATTAATATTAAAGAGCTCATGTTTTCTCTAAAATATCCCTTTGCCATAATCTCTTCCATTTGTCTATAAGCTAGCTGGTTGGGTTTGGGAACTCCAAGAATGAAGTCAATTTGATGTTCTATCCCTTTTAATGGTGGCAAACTGTGATGCACTTCTTTGGGAAACACCTCTTGAAATTCCTACAAAATCAACTCAATGGCACTTGACAAAGTATTAGTATCATGATTATCATTCAAAACAGCACATTTGCACAAATGAATAAGCATAGGCCGATCACAATACAAGGTTTGTCTCATCATTAGCCTTGACAAAGACACTAAACTTCTTTTTTTCTTGTTTCTATTTTTTTCTTAACTCTTTTTAACCACTATTTTTCTCTTTTTTCTTCACTCTTTCTCTCTTTTTTTTTTTTTAACTTATTTTCCTTTCTCTCTTTATTTGATCCTCTAGAATTTGCTTTGGGGTAAGGGGTACAAGATTGATGGTCTTGTTGTCCTTCTTGAAGCTATAATGGTTTAGGTAGCCATCATGTATGATATGTTTATCAAATTGTCATTGCCTACCAAGCAAAATATGGGCAACTTGCAACAGAACAACATCACATACGATTTCATCTTTATACCTTTCTATAGAGAATGAAACTAGCACTTGTTTTGATACCTTTACCTCTCCACTTTCATTCAACCATTGAAGCTTGTAAGGAGTGGGATGAGTTAGGGTAGACAAGGCTAATTTTTCAACCAAGATTGTGTTAGCAACATTTGCACAACTTCCCTCATCAATGATCATATTGCATATCTTTCCCATAACATGGCACCTAGTGTGGAAGATGTTCTCTCTTTGCTCTTCATTACCGTCCTTGAATTGGGCACTCAAAGACAACTAGTGATTCTCCTTTAACCGCCATATCATAAGTATCATTGCTCTCTTTACTACTTGACTTAGAGCTTTCCTCCTCTTTTTCTAACTCATTAGTTGATTCAACTTTACCATAGGCTTTCGAAGTCATGACCCTTTTGTTAGGGCATTTATAAGCATAATGTTCATGTCTTAAACATTTAAAGCATTTAATGTTTCTTTGCCTTTAGGGCACTTCCATCTTGCCTTTGCCTTTAGCTTCACCAACCTTTGCTCTGGAGGAAATCTCTAGAAGCTTGGAAGTTTCTTGAATCTTGCCTTTTATCCCAAGGAGTCTTCCAAGAGGAGCTTGATTGATGTGCACCCTAAGAAGAAGTTTTTCTCTTAAGTTGGCTCTCCACCTTCATTACCATATGTACCATGTCTTCAAGTTCTACCTAGTGTTAGAGCTTAACAATGTTGGCAACGTCATGGTTCAAGCCATGAAGAAACCATGCTAGTGTAATTTCCCTATCCTCCACCACATTTGCTCTTATTATTGCAACTTCTATCTCCTTGTGGTAGTCTTCAACACTGTTAGACCCTTGAGTAAGGCCTTGAAACTTTTTGTACAACTCTCTACAGTAATGTGAAGGGACATATCTCTTTCTCATTATAGTCTTCAACTCTTCCTAAGAGGCCACAGATTTTTCCAAGTTTCTCTTCTGACTTTGAACAAGTTGATCCTACTATATGGTAGCATAATCAATGAATTCCACAATCATCAATTTAACTTTATTTTCTTCGAAATAGTTATGACAATCAAAGACTAGTTCTACTTTCTTCTCCCATTTTAGGTAGGCTTCTAGATCATTCTTGCCTTGGAAAAATAGGATGGTCATCTTAATGCTGTGAAGTTTGGAGTCCACCCTTTCTCTTCCATGTCTTTCATGTCTCTTATGTCTTCTTCCCAAATGATCTCTTTCTCTTCTTCTTGCACCCCATTCGGTCTCATAGGGGGATGTGGACAATTCTTCTTCTTCTCTTTCAACCCTCTAATCCCCTTCATTGCTTCCATGTTAGTCATAACTTCCTCTAGTTCTTCTTTCATAGGAATGTTTACTTTGTTCCACATTTGTGATTCTGTCACCAAGCCCATCAAGTTTCACATTTACTCTTTCAAATTATTGTTGCATGGCTCCAAGAGTAAACATAACTTCATTAAGTTAAGATCCTCCACCTTTCATCTTTGAGTAAGAAATAAATTCTACAAAATAAATGTTAGAAGAATATGGACCTCACTAATTCAAACCCTCACGAATGTTTTGATCACTCCACTTGTATTTTGTTCACATAATTAGGCTTTTACCCTTGATTGTGCTTGCACACTTTTTCCTTTTACCACTTTAGTCCTCTCCTTGGAGTCCTATGAGAACTAAGTGACAAAATCTTAGAGTTTATACAATGCAGCATCAAAATCACTCAACACTCAAGTTACTAAAATGTAGCATGAACCAACAATGCAAAAAATAAGGAATGATCAAGAAACACAAAAGGAGTTGAATAATAAAAGGGAGGGAGACTTTTGGCCAAGACAAGGGAAATTTTAGAAAGTTGCAGAAAAATTTTAGAGAATTTCAAGGAAAAATAGGGAAAAATCCAAGCAATTGCACCACAAATTGATTTCTAAGATTATATTTTGATCATACAATCCAACAAAAATATATTCAAGTTAATTACAAAGAAAATTGACTCAAAACAAGTCATTAGATTGACTAGGACTAAGCTAAAAAAGTTGTAGAAAATTTCTCTTTGTTGGATAACACTTGTTTTTTTTTTTGGAACTTTTTTTTTTGCTCTTTTCTTTAATTCTTTCTTGTTTTTCTTCATTTCTTTTATTTTTTTTCTTTTTCACACTTTTCTTTTCTTTATTTTTGCCTTGCCACAATTGTTTCTTCACTTCTTTTTTGTTTTTCTAAACAAATGTATATGCTGTCTAGATTTTTTTTTTGTGTTTTAGCACTTTACAAAAATTTTGAGCAACCCAAAGATACTTTAATTCAATCACAATTAGTACAAATCAATTTTCCATTATGTGTACTTGAAATGAATATGTCTAAGGTGCAAAATGCAATCAAAATTAAGTTTGGATGACAGCTGAAATTCTGGATAATTATAGGCCAAAGTTTCGGCCAACAGGGCAAAAATAAGAGACAACAGCAAATTTTGTCGCAATTGTAAGAAGAAATGGTTCCAAATCACACCAAATGATATGTAATTTAGTCCCACACTAGTTGACACATAGGAACAAAGCAAAAGGATACTTAAACAAATCAATAAACACTTGAAATACAACCAAGAATAAGATGAAAATTCTATAGAAATTTCAGTAGAATCTTCACTAGAACAAGTAAGGAAATAAAATAGAAATGAACCAAAATAATCAGAAAAAATTTTACTCAAGCAAAGCTAACATCAAACACTTAGTGTGCAACAAGATCACAGAATTCTTCTGCACAAAATTGATGCAAAAAATGAGTAAAAACTAAAGCTAGACAAATATTAGAAACTGAAATAGATTCAGTAGAAAATTCAGCAACACTTACAACTCATTTGGACACCAATTCATCAAGTAATTGAGCTAAAAAATGTACACAAAATTTCAAAGGCATGTGCATGAAATTGGAAGGAAAATTGAAGTAAAAACATGGAAAATTAAAGAGATATCACCTAAATTGGAAGAGTCGAAGCTGTGATACCAAACTAATGTGATCTCCCTAAGAGATGTCTATGTATCTATCCCTAATTTAGCAAATTTAGCACCAAAATTGAAAGAAAAAAAGAGAATATTCACGCCACACTCTAGAAAGATAGAATGAGTAATAAGTGATGAAAATTGACATCATAAAAAAAATCTTTAATAAGTCTCCAAGTTCTAGTAAGAACCCTAGGAGAGTATTTTGTTCAAAGAAGAACACTCTTCAACATTCAATTTGTCAAATCTAAATGGTGAGGGAAACATGCCTCCTTTCTTAGCAATTAGACTTAATTATGGGCTGGGTTACAAGTCCTAAACATGCCCAACTAAACACCCATCCAAATAAACAAGCTAATTATGTCTAAGACTTGGCAAGTTAATCAGCCAAACATAGGCTGGCTGAAACTCCTATGTGAGCTAGCTGAAAATATTGGCTGGAACATATCCCAAAAACAAGACAAGCTCCAGTCTTAATTCAACCAAAAAAATAAGAAAAATAAAAGGGTCAAATAGCCCCCAGAACACTACCAAAAATGTCTCAAAGGTGACCGGTAAAATAACACAAAATAATAGCCTAAATAATGTGACAAGGTCAATTCTAGACAAAAACTCTAGGGTAAATTAATGGTAAATTTTTAGACTCTAAGTGGCAAAACTAGGCTCTGGCCTCAACATAAAAGTTGCAGAACTTTCTTATAGCTTTCTAATCATATAAAGATTGATCCAATTTGGCATCTAGAGCTCAAGTTATAGCTCAAAACCTAAAATAGTGTCAAACTCCCAATATTAAGCAATTAATTCAATTATGCTCCAAATCATGACCAAATCACAAAACAAGGCCAATTCACTAAATTAAACTTGATTAACATCTTAGAGGCAGAGTATGTTCAATTTACAAATTATTGCCTATTTAATTTCTAAAACTAATTAAATATTTATTTATTATTGAAAATGGAAATTAATTAGTAATGATTCCAAAATTTTGATTGACTTTGAAACAAAATAAATAAGTTCATAGTTAAGAATTAATTAGTATAGATATTTAATTTAATATGATGAAACTGGTTTTCAAAATAGATTGATTGATAATAAAAATTTGTCAAACAAATTGATTATTTGAGAAAAACATTGACATAACATCCTGATAATACAAAATAATAAATTAATTTATATTTTCATAAATTGAATTATTGAATTATGACTTTATTCTATTGGTAATAAAATTTTGTCATACAAATTAATTATTGAATTATGACTTTATTCTATATTGATTTTTTATAACTAATTATATATTTATTGTGGTTAGGGAGGAAGAAATTTTATTGAAATTAAATATATTTAATTATAGCTTAATTTGAAAGAAATGTAAAAACATAAGACATAATACGATTATGCTCTTCCATTTCTATTAAACTGAAGAAGTCACCTAAAACTCACATAGGTTTAGATGAGTGCCGTTTCTTTTAACCTAGAGCCTAACATTTTTAGTTTTTATAAAAATTTAGTGGGTTATGTGTGAAGTTTAGAGGTTCAAGGGGTTTATGTGTGTTATATGGATTTTTCGGAAGCATGTTTTGGGCCCATCAAGGTCCAATTGGAAGCCCACTTAGATTGATGGAGGTCTAGGACAGAGTTCTAGGATGGAGTTCAAGGTCGCTGAGTGAGGACCCTCGGTTGTCAGGTGCGAGCTGGAGGCATCTCGTAACGTCACGAAAGAAAGGGTGCAGCCCACTAAAGAGACTTTCAACCCCTCAGCAAAGAACCCGAGGTCTTTGGAGGAATGACTAGGTACAGATGATGAGATCGGCCAAAGCCATCAGCCCACTTAACTTTCGGCTCACCCCCTAACAACAGATACCTGTACGGAACCCAGTCAGCAACCCAAGGCACACGTTTCCTACTGACAGCTCAACCTCCAAACTTACACATTAGCTCCCTGAAAATCCGACAATGATTTACCCAGTAGTAATTATCTAGCACCAAGCCTTAAATGCCCTAAATAGCGAAAGTAATTATTTTGTTGTTTATGAAATTACACTTGTAACCCTCCCCCTTTCTATAAATGGAAAGAGGGGGTCACCATGAGAAGAG
>JANHAO010012600.1:0-16293 GCA_026873985.1 Saraca asoca | reverse complement strand
GATGAATTGAAAGAAGAAATTATAATGAAAGAAAACTAGAATTCTTGAAAGAACATAAAAGAAGATGAAAGAATCCTAAATTAAAATTAGAAAACTCCTAGGAAAGTAAGAAAACTCGAGCTCTAATAATCCTAATTAAGAGAAACTAATGTATCCTAATTTTGTCTTTAGGTTACTTAGAGGACGTCCTTATATAGCAATTTTAGGACCTGGAACACGATTGTGTTCCAGGACATGAGTTGCCTGTGTTTTGGACTGGAAGGCTTCTAGAAGGCCGTTGGCTATTGCACAGAACATGGTCGTGTTCGGTGCTGCTTCGTGGTTTCTTTCTACTCTTTTGTGCAATTGATTTGAGTTCTTCATATCTTCTTCCTTAGCTTCTTCTTGATCCAAATATGCTCCAAAACTAAGCTTTTCATTCTCCTTTTAAAGCCTCTTTTGCTAACTTGAAAAGACAAATGCAGACTACAGTAGTACTAAGAACAAACAACTAAGCTAAGATAAAAGTACAACAAAACCCATAAATTAACAACCAATCAAAAGGTGATAATCAATATCTTTATAGACATTTTACTCATTTATCAATTTTCTCAATCTTAGGATCATATATTAACTTAGGAATATGAGAGGATTAAGTCATACACAAAAATGCTTGACAAGTGATCAAAAACCACAAGATTTGAAATGGAAAAAAATAGAAAAATAATTCAAAATATACTAAAAAAAATGGATGATGGAATTTGGCAAAAATAGGTAGGGGTTAGGAGACCCAAAAATGGTGACCTACCAAAATTGAGCTTCTAACTCCACTAAAAATTTTGCCACCCAATCCTACCAGAAAAACCAAAAAACTAAGGAAACTGGGCAAAAACAAGGTGTAATGACTGAAATTAAACTTTAATACTATTATTACTATACTATACTATGTACAATTGCAAACACAAGGAAATCAATTACCCATTCCCTAGCATTGGTGCCAAAATTTGATGACTATTGAGACTTGCCAAAAATATTACTGAAATACCTAAGCTAGCAGCTAGTGTGAGTTTAGGTCATGTTCACAGAGACTGGTGATTCAATTTTATGTGTTTATAGTGTAATAAAATGGTGGTGGATACTATCTAATTAGACTAGGAATTAAACCAAATAGATTAAATGCATAACAAAATAAAAGCAAAAATAAAGGAACATCAAATGGAGAAAAGCTCAATTCAGTGGACTTTTGCAACCAATTCATTGACTAATTATTAACTCTATTATTTCATTCCCATTTTGACCATTTATCCAAGATATTAATTAGGCCCAACACCTAATTAATTCTTATTAATTTCTTCCTAATTTAGTCAACCAAGTTTGGCACCTAATTAATACTTATTGCTAAATTAGTCAAAGTCCAACACCCTAACCAATCTACCAATAGCATCAAGTTCTAAAAATATCAAGTCTAATTATTGAATTACCTTAGTAGTAATCCAACTAATTATCCTTAGTTCTCTAGGAGAATTGATTCGCCCCACAACCAAATAGGCACAAACAATGAAATTGCCTATGGAAATTTAGCTAATATTAAATCATAATGAATAACTGTTAATCAACCACCTTAATCAATCATCCATAGCATTTATAAGTAGTAAACATAGATAATCAAGAGAATCAAAATCAAAATAAATAGGAATTAAGAGTAGGTTTCACAATCAAAAATGAATTAGTGCAAAAATTTCCTTAGATTGAGATGAAGATTTAGTTACACATTAATATAAAAATAAAAAGGAAAAGATTCACCTAATTACAGGTTAGAGTCTTGCCCTAGCAAAGCTCCCCTCCTCTCAAAATTAGATTCAATGTAGAAAATGATCTATAAGTTATTACAATAGAAGTTTAGCTGACTATTTATAGGCTTAGTGCACTGCCTCTTGGTTGCACTGCTGATCAGGGTTGGAAAGAGGCCTATTTGGACGTGACACTCCTCATATGAAATGTAGGTTCATCACTTAGTTTTCTAATGGCCTTGACCTTGGATAAAAATTTGATCCTTACCTTATGTTATGGGCTAAAAGCCAAGATAGCTTTTTAAAGCAATATAACCCTGTAACATATTTAAACACTTAAGTTTACAATCATGTAATTTAATTCAAAATGGCATATTTTTCCCTCAAGTCCTTTATGAAACTTGTAGGTTAGTTCTTAGGTATCCTATGGGCTTAAGTTTACACTAAAATGATTTTTAGAGCTCCACTTATTATGAAAATACTAAAATTGAGTCTAGGTCACAACACTACACTCTGTTTTAGATTCCAAGCTATAGTTCACCTCCAAAACAACTGAACTAGGCATGGGGCTCTTCATGAAATTTTTAGCTCTTTTGCTTAGCTTTCCAAGGACATAAGAATCACCTAAAAAATAGATCCAGAACTCAAGGTATACTTAAAAACCTAAAATAATTTGAAATAAAGTAAATTTAAGCAAACCACAAAACCAATTTTAAGCATCTAATTAAGCACATAAACATGATAAAAGAATAATTATAAAGGGATATAAATTATGTTCATCAATGAGTATAAAGTTGACATCTCACATCATGAATTTGATCCAGCATAAGATACAAGCTAACAATGAGAGAATTTTTTTGCTTTATACTTCAAGACAGATCGAATGAATTCTCCATTTTTGTGAATTCATGAAGAATTCTTCAATAATTTGTTGTTGATAGATATACCATATTGAATCTAAGAGACATAGTTACATTAGAAATAACTAGAAAAAACTTTGCATAGATAAGTACATTGGTCTTTAGTGATGCTTTGTTAGAAGGTGAAACCAATGCTACATCTAGAAGCAAATGAATAATATTGCCATCAAGTTACACTAGAGGAGCTCGATACCTATTATAAAATTATCATGATACCATGACAGTATGTAGATGGACTAGATTTCTAGACATATTCCTAACTTTCACATGTGATCCCAATTAGCCAGAAATTGTTACAATTGTTTATTGTCTTAGCTTGAAGCCTGCTGATCAAACTGACTTGATATGTAGAATTTTCAAAATAAAACTTTAGTATATGATGAATGACCTACAAAAAGGATCATTCTTTAGTAAAGTAAGAGTAGGTAAATATGTCTACTCTTCTTTATAACATAAACTATGAATTCAATTATTTCAATTAATTATGCCACATAATATCTTATTATGCCTTCTTTCTAATATGTTGCATGGTTATGCTCAATGATTTCAATTGTATAACCTATGATGCTTGAAAGAAAAATTATTTTCATCCATCAATTTTTCTTATATGTTGTAATCTTGATGCCGAAAAGGATCCACTACTTTATGAGATGGTAAAGAATTTTATGCTACATGAACCATACAGTAACACAAATTCTAGATCTCCAGGCATGGAAGGTGGAAAATGCAAAAAACACTTTCCAAAAAGATTTATTGAATCAACTACTATTGATGATGAATGATATCCTATCTATCAAAGAAGAAATGTTGGTAGATCGACAGAGAAGAATCAAGTTAAATTGGATAATAGATTTATTGTTCCATAGAGTCCTTAATTGCTTATTTGATATCAAGCTCACATCAATGTTTAAGCATGCAACCAAAGCACATCAATTAAATATCATGTCATCACCTCCTTATAAGAATTTGAAAATTATGACATTTAATAAGACATGTGGATGAGCTAAAAGCCTATTATGATTGTAGATATTTATATGCTTTTGAGGCATGCTAGCAAATATTTGGTTTTGGCATTCATTATAGGAAACCTCTTGTTAAAAGACTCAAATTCCAACTTCTTGGAGAGCAATATATAGTTTTCAATGATGAAGATTCAATTAAAGATGTAGTTGAAAATGAATCTAATCTTCACACTATGTTCACTGTATGGATGAAGAAGAATAAAGAAGATCCAAATGTGAAAAAATTAACATACATATATTTCCCATTGCAATACATCTATAAAGAAGATATTCACAAGTGGGTATAGCAAAAGCCTAGATTTACAATTAGTAGAATAAATTTTGTTCCTTTATCAACTACTGAATTGTTTTACTTAAATATATTACTCAATAAGGTTAAAGGATCAACATATTATTAAGATATACATACATTGAATGGCGTTATTTTCTAATCTTTCAAAGAAGTTTGCTATGCCTTTGGTTTGCTTGATGATGATGAAGTATATGTTGTTGCAACTAGAGAAGCTTCTTTATGGGGAATTGGTCATTATTTAAGAAATTGTTTGAAATAATGTTGTTTTGAAATTGTCTTTCAAGACCAAAAGTTATTGGGAAAGAGACTTGGAGTATACTTTTAGCTAACATATTGCAAATGCAAATGAGAGATTTGCAATGTGAAGGTTATGTCTTATTTAAAAGTTCAATAATTCATTACATTTCTAGATATTGTATATTATATAAATTCATTATTTATATGTTTATTTGATTGTATAATTATAGTATCTATTGTAGTATATATTATTTTAATGATTTTTTCTATAGATTTAAGCCTCATTAATGAGCAACTTTAGAATTTTACTTTTACAAATATTAAAAAGAATGAACAAAGTTTATGTCAAATCCTTCCCATGCCAATGCCAAATATAACTGACACAACACCTTCAAGAAATAAGTTGATTATTGAGAAGTTGAATTATTATAGAGAATCTATAAGACTTGAACCCAAAAATCTATTACTTTTAACGATAGATGAAAAGAAAATTGTTTTCAATACTATTATTGATTGGGGTGTAATATAATAAAGGTGAATTTTTTTTTTCTTTATGGATACAGTGGTATTAGGAAGACATATCTTTGGAGAGCTTTGACATCCTTGTTACGATAAAAAAGAATGATTGTTTTAATAATTGCATCCAATCAAAGAGCTTCCATTCTTCTACCAAGAGGTTGTACATCTCACTCCTAATTTGATAACACTTAAAGATATTCTTAAATTTGATAACCTAGAAAGCCATTCAATTCCCTTTAGTGGTGAAACAATAGTATTTAGAGGTGATTTCAAGAAAATTCTACTTGTAATACTATTAGGCTAGGTTACTCTAGCAACATACTTTCCCTAGTTTTAATGTTGAAAAACAATTTTAACTAATAATATGTTTTAGTGTTTTTGATTTGTTTTGTAGGTTCAAAGAAAATGATTCAAGAGATCCAAGAATAAGTTTTAGGAATTATTCTATTTCAATATGATCTTTTGTAAATGAATTCCAATGAGATTTGATCCAAATATTTTAACTAAACAATGAGGTAGATTCAAATCATTTGAAGAAAATAACATAAAACTATTTTTTACCTTATGAATTGATTCACATATTGATTCTCTAAAGAACTTGTGAAATTGATATTTGAATTGATGTATCAATTGATTCCTGAAGTGATGATTTGAAATTTTTTTTTTACTGAAGGTTAGGAAATTTGCCTGAATCAATTCAAGATCTGTGCATAATAGACTAAGATTTGATTACCACACTGATTCATTAGTTGTAACCACTCTGAATTGATTTCATAATCGATTCACCAACTAAAAATTAGTTATTCTATTACAGCTAGTTACAGTAGTTATAAAAGCCCAACTGCTTTCAGTTTTCATGGTTCTCTTCATCCTTCAAGTGTGAAAATCTCTGAGAAAAGAGCTAAACAAGTTTTCTCTCTGCCTCATCAAGTTTCTGAGATTTAATCAAAAGTTTTTGGATCAAAGGTCAATTGAATTCATCCTAGTTGTTTGAGATTTCATCTCAAACCTGCAATATTGTATTTTTGAATCTTTCTTATTTCTATTTTTCTATTTGAGATTTCTAGGGATTTAGAAATCCTGTATAGGTTAGCAAGAGCCTGTAATAATTCTTGTGTTTTGTTTAGGTTTAGAAGAGCCTATTTATAATTCTTCTAGATTAGCAAGAAGCATGTATAATTTCTTGTATTTTTTATTTTAAACTGGCCTTTCAGGAGCCCTATTTAATCTTAATTGTTTCCTTATAACGAGGTCTCTTGGTTCAGAAAGATCAAGTGGAGCAGACTTGAATTGCGGTTTCAATTCAAGTTGAACCATTTTAAAAATCAATGTCTTCAATTTCTTTTTATACTTCTATATCTTACTGCAAAATTATTGTTTCTATCATCTTCACATTCACTGATTATTAGTCTATTGCATATCTCTATAAATGAAAATAAATCACTAACTTGTTAAATAAATAAGAAGAGTTCATATTAGATAAAGGTATATATAAATTCCCTAATAGGAAAAGGGCAAGATCCAATTATTTTTTGCATTTTAACATTTTATTGGGACCATTAGTTGGTATTAGAGCTTTGGCTCTAGATACACTTATATCTTTCTTGAAAAATATGGATTCTAACTATTTCTTTTTGCTTGAATGTCCACCAATTCACAAACTTATTGGTTTCAATGGGGAATACTATACCTATTAGAAATAGAAGATAAGAGATTTTATTGAGGCTATAGATGTGGATATGTGGGAATTGGTAGAGGAAGGCTATAAACCCCCTAGGACAATAATCAATAGTGATGTAAAACTTAAACCTAAGTCACTTTGGATAGAAAATGAAAGAAAGAAACTCTTGTTGTAAAAATGAAATGGACAATTTCAAATTCCTTATCACCAAATGAATGTGAAAGAATCTCAAACTATTCTTCTACTTTGCAAATTTAGGACACACTAGAGATTGCACATGTAGGCACATCATAGGTTAAGGCTTCAAAAGTGCATGTTCTTATGTTACAATATGAAATGTTTAAAATGGAGGAGGGTGAGTCTATTAAGGATTTAATTCAAAGATTCACTGTTATTACTAACCATTTAACTCTGCCTGGTAGACAATTGAAAATGCAGATTTTGTTCATAAAATTTTAAGATCTTTGACTGAAGAGTGGTAACCCAAGGTCATTGTAATCAAGGAATCATTGAAGATGGGTATCCCTATAGTTCAAAAGCTATTTGGCAATCTTGAAAAGCATGAGCTTGAATTGAGAAGATACAAAAAAGAATGGGGATGATAAAAAGAAAAAGACTCTTGCACTTAAAATTACTGAATCAGATGAAAGAGAATTTGGAACTAATATAGACATAATCAACAAAGAAGATGTGGCTTTACTGAGTAGGAAACTGTAGAGAATCTTAAGAGACAAGAAAAATAAGGAAAAGAGAAAAATAGTAGCACAAAGAAAAAATAATGCCAAGATTGAGCAAGGGAGTTCAGTCAGCACTATCCCTACTTATTTTGAATGCAAGAAACCTAGACATATCAAGTTAGACTATCCAGTTTATTTCAAGAAGCAATTAGAGAATGAGAGAAAGAAGAAAAGACAATCTTATAAAAAGTATAATTTTGCTGTTTGGGATGATGAAGAGGTCAATACTGCTAATCAAGATGAATTAGAGGATGATGCCTTATTATGTTTTATGGCCAGACACAATGACAATCTTAAGGTATTGAGTAAAAATCCTTTCTTTACTATTTCAAATGGTGATGAATCTAGTGATAAATCTAAGAAAGACCTTAATGAATATAGTGATGATAAGGATTTAGATTATCTTTGTGTCAAGCTGTATGACTCATTAGTAGAAACTAGAAGGCAATTAACTACTACTAAAAATGAGCAGAAAATTTTAACTAAAAAGGTTAAGTTTTTAGAAAAAGAAAATGGTGAATTGACTACCTTAGTTGAAAAAGATTGTAAACAATGTAGTCTGTATAAATCTGAGATTGAGAATTTAATAAAGAAATTGCAAAGTTTTTCTGATAGCAACAAAAAACTAGAATATGTGCTACAGAATCAGAAGTTTTATTATAATAGAGTTGGTCTAGGATTTAGACAACAAAACTATAGAAAGAATAAGAAATAGAGCCCTGTTAATATTACCTGTTTCTATTGTATTCATAAGGGGCATCACATCAGAAACTATTCTTTTAGAAATGGTACTTACATATTAAAACCAAATGAAAGATTAGTATGGTTACCTAAATCTACAACTATTAGAAAAATCTCTGTGATGTCTACTAACACTAATAGACCCAAAAGTCAGTGGGTACCGCCAATGCTAGTATAAACTTCATGTTGCAAGGATGTGAGATACAAAGCATAAATTTATGATTTTTGGACAATGGATGTTCAAGACATATGATCAGAAACAAAGATGAGTTCATTTGTCTTACACCTATGAATGGAGGTAAGGTGACCTTTGGTGATAACTCTAAAGGGAAAGTCAAAGGGATTGATTGGTAAGGCTTCAGATTGTTGCATAAATGATGCTCTATATATTGATGGCTTAAGACACAATTTGTTGAGTATAAGTCAGTTCTATGATAAAGGCAATAAAGTTATCTTTAAATTAAATAAATGCTTAGTTGTAAATGGTAATGATAACTAACTTAAGCTTGTAGGACATAGAGTTAATAATGTCTACTTATTTGATCTTGATTTTGAATTAAATTGGACTCAACATGTTTAGTTAGTTTTGATGATGATACCTAGATTTGGCATAGAAGACTAGGACATGTTAACATGGAATTAATTAGAAAATTATCTAAGAAGGATCTAGTATCTGGTTTTCCTAAACTGAACTACATCAAAGACAAAGTATGTGGTGCTCATTAGAAGGGTAAACAAGTGAAATCCTTATTTAAATCTAAAAATATTGTTTCAACTTCAAAACCCCTTGACTTGCTTTATATGGACTTAATTGGTCCATCCAGAATCTGAAACCATGGAGGTAACTCCTATGTATTTGTGATTGCGGATGATTTTTCTAGATTTACATGGACTTTCTTTTTGCCTTATAAAAGTGACACATTTCAAGCCTTTCAAAGACTTGCTAGTGTGATACAAAATGAAAGAGGTTGTTCCATCATTTCCATAAGAAGTGACCATGAGAAAGACTTTGAAAATAAAGAATTCATTGGTTTCTGTGAAATGCATGGCAAAACACCATGGCAAAGTTGTGTTGTTGAAAGAAAAAATAGATGTTTGGGTGAAATGGCAAGAACTATGCTAAATGATAGTACTCTTCCAAAGTCATTTTGGCTTGATGCAATTAACACTGCATGCCCATGAATAGGGTATTTCTTAGGCCTATTTTAAGTAAAACACCTCATGGACTATACTTTGGAAAAAAGCATACCATTTTATAGTTTCATGTCTTTGGCTATAAATGTTTTATATGTAACAATGGTAAGGATGATCTAGATAAATTTGATCCTAAATCTTACAAAGGAATTTTTCTTGGCTATTCTTCATCTAGCAAGGCCTTTAGTGTATATAATAAAAGGACCTTGAAGATAAAAGAATCTGTGCATATTGTCTTTGATGAATTTCTTTTGAGTGATAATAGATTAAGTGCAGAGGAATATCAGCAAGACTGGCAGATCTCCAACTCCACTCTAACAAATCAACAAGGAAAATCAAACGTATATGTTGTAGAACCTAGAGAAGAGGAGAAAAACTCCACCATATTGGACATTACACCACCCAACTCTCTTAAAAAATCTTGAAAATTCATGGGAAAATCACCCTTGAGAACTTATAATAGGAGATGCATCCAAACGAGTAACATGTAGTAATTTGAAAAATTTTTACGATTACTCAGCTTTTGTTTCTTTAATTGAGCCTAAGAATGTTCAAGAGGCCCTATAAGATGATAATTGGATTTTGGCTATGCAAGATGAATTAAACCAATTTACAAGTAATCAAGTCTGGACACTTGTGCCAAAATCTGATCATTAAAATGTAATAGGGGCTCGTTGGGTTTTTAGAAATAGACTTGATGAAAATGGAGTAATTGTAAGAAACAAAGCCAGACTAGCAGCAAAAGGATATAACCAAGAAAAATGAATAGATTTTGATGAGACCTTTGCACCAGTAACTAGACTAAAAGCCATTAGAATGTTGTAGGCATATACTTGTATAAGAAATTTTAAACTTTACCAAATGGATGTTAAAAGTGTTTTTCTTAATGGATACATTTTACAAGATATCTATGTACAACAGCCCCCAGGTTTTGAAGACCCCCTAAATCCAAACCATGTTTTTAAGCTACAAAAAGCCTTATATGGTTTGAAACAAGTACCTAAAGCCTGGTATGACAGACATAGTAAGTTTTTAATCCAAAAAGGTTTTAACAGAGAGATTATTGATATAACACTTTTTATACTTAAGAAGGGTAAAGATATTCCACTTGTACAAATTTATGTGGATGACATTGTTTTTGGCCCAACATATGAGCAATTGTGCACAATTTTCTCAAATCTAATGCAAAATGAATTTGAGATGTCCATGATGGAGGAGTTGACCTTTTTCCTTGGCCTACAAATTAAATAATTAGCTAAAGGTATTTTCTTATATCAAACTAAATACACTGTTGAATTGTTAAAGAAATTTCAATTTGATAAATTTAAACCTATAGGAACACCTATGAGTTCATCTTTGAAATTAGATAATGATCTAAATGGAAAGAGTGTGGATCCTACTCCATTTAGAGGTATGATAGGTAGTTTGTTATACTTAACTACTAGTAGACCTAACATTATGCTTAGTATTTGTGTCTATGCAAGATATCAAACTAATCCTGAGAAATCTCACCTATCAACACTTAAAAGAATTTTTATATCTAGTAGGAACTAAAAATTTAGGACTTCGGTATCCTAAGTCAGATAGTTGTAGTTTATTAGAATATTTTGATGCAGATTATGCATCGAGTAAAACAGATAGAAAGAGCACTAGTAGTGCTTTTCAATTTATTAGACACTCATTAGTTTCATGATCATGTAAAAAGTAAAATTGTGTTTCTTTATCTACTACTGAAGTAAAATATATAGTTGTTGGAAGTTGCTATGCCTAGATTCTCTGGATAAAACAACAGCTTTCAAACTAGGGATTAAAGTTTAAGAAAATTCCAATACTTTGTAACAACACAAGTGCCATAAATATAACCAAAAATCTTATAGTGCATTTTAGAACCAAGCATATTCAGATTAGACACCACTTTTTGAGAGATCATGTTCAAAAGGGAGACATTTTAATAGATTTTGTTCAAATAGATTTCTAATTAGCTGATATTTTTACTAAGCTTTTAGATGAAAAGAGATTTATATTCATTAGAAGAGAAATTGGAATGATAAACCTTGAAGAAATTGAATAAAATTAGATACTTTCAACTATTTGCTTTATATCTTTTAATTTTTTATTTGATTTATTGTGTTTCACTCTTTAATACAAAATCTAACTTAAGCATTGGAGTTTCTTAAGTTTGTTTTGTAGGTATATGAATTAAGAGTTTAAGGTACAAGTTTAGATATCAAATTTTGGTTCAGTCCTATATTAAAAATTGATTTTTGAACACTGAATAAAATCTAGAATCGATTCAAAATTTTTTAAAGATTAATTTGGATATTCAAATCGATTCTTTCATTAATTCATACCTCAAAAATTCGCATTTCTAATCGATTCACAAATCGATTGAAACAAATTTTTAATGTTTCTGTATAAATCAAAATTTTAAAAAGTTAATTTGTATGAAAGAATCAATTCCCTAATCAATTCTGACAAAAAATTTATTCACTAATTCAAGGGGAGCTATGAATTTTTAACTTGATTGTTAATTTGCTTTATATGTTTCTCTTTTATTTCTTTTTGATGTTTCAAAAGTGGGAGAAGAAACATAATGCTTCATTTTAGATGATTTAGATGATATCCTCCCTTTAATTTTTTTTCTTTTTTTTCTTTTACTTTGAACCTGATCTAAAATTGTTTGTTAACATAAAAAAGGGGAAGATTGTTAGCCTAGGATACTCTAGCTATATGCTTTCCCTAGTTTTCATGCTGAAAAACAATTTTAACTAACAATATGTTTTAGTGTTTTTTATTTGTTTTGCAAGTTCAAAGAAAAATGATTTAAGATATCCAAGAATAAGTTTTAGGAATTATTTTGTTTCAATAGGATCTTTTGTAAATGAATTCAAATGAGATTTGATCCAAATATTTCAACTAAACAATGACATAGATTCGAATCATTTGAAGAAAACAATATTTTATAGGTAAAAATTGGTCTTGCCCAAGTAGGCTGAAGGCTCAGCAGAAATTAAGTCCGAAGGACGTTCAGCTCACTGAGGACGAGTGTGCGAAGTCCCAGCATTGAGGACAAGTGCATGAGCTCTTGGCTCGTGTGTTCGATGAATTATCCCAGCTTGCCATGTCCTAGCTCACCTAGTCCCAGCTCGCATGAAGATCGAGCTTGCCTCCCAGACCTCAAGCCTGTCCTCACTGCTTGAAGAACAGTAGTGACCTCCCACCAGGGATCTCGGTTCGCGAAAGCCAAGTAACCCTCGAGGCCAAGAGCTTCAGGAGAAGGAGTTCCAAACAAGCCTATGTCAAGTCTGCATTCTAGCTGACTAGAGGGCCCACCCCACAGAAAGTAGGCTGCAACAGCCGAATTGTAGGAGTTCTTCTATCTTTTACATTTATTTCTTGATGTAATAGAACTATAATTTAAAATCATTGCATGTAACTTTTTTTCCTCTATAAATAGGAAATCACTATTAGAAGGGGAGGAAGCAGAAGCAACTTAACAAAAGCTCTGTAAACTTTCTCTCAAGTTAATAAAAGCTTCGCCGTGGATGTAGAGTCCGGTGCCACCCGGATTTAGCCGAACCATGTTAAAAACACTGCCTGTCGTTGCCCTTGCTTCCTTTCGTCTCTATTTTCTCCTTTTCTCTTCTTTTTCACATTATCCGTAGGGAAATAGTTCAGGGTCCAAGAACCTATCACCATTGGTTGGAGTTTGATTCACATATCGATTCTCTGAAGAACTTGTGAAAAATGATATTTGAATCGATATATCATTCGATTCCTGAAGTGATGATTTGAAAAATTCTTTTTATTGAAGGTTAGGAAATCTTCCTGAATCAATTCAGTAATCAATTCAAGATCTATGCATAACAGACTAAGATTCGATTACCACACCGATTCATTAGTTGTAACCACTCTAAATCGATTTCATAATCGATTCACCAACTTAAAATCATTTATTCTATTATTGTCAATTACAGCAGTTATGAAAGCCCAACTGCTTTCAATTTTTAACAAGATTACACAGTTCTCTTCATCCTTCAAGTGTGAGAATCTCTGAGAAAAGAGCTAAACAAGTTTTCTCTTTTCCTCATCAAGTTTCTGAGATCTAATGAAGAGTTTTTGGATCAAAGGTCAATTGAATTCATCCTAGTTGTTTGATATTTCATTTCAAACCTGCAGTATTGTATTTATAAATCTTTATTATTTCTATTTTTCTATTTGAGATTTTTAGGGATTTAGAAATCTTGCATAGGTTAGCAAGAGCCTATCATAATTCTTCTGTTTTGTTTAGGTTTAGAAGAGCCATAATTCTTCTAGGTTAGCAAGAAGCCTGTATAATTTCTTGTGTTTTTTATTTTGAACTGGCCTTTCAGGAGCCCTATTCAATCTTGAATGTTTCCTTATAAAGAGGTCTTTTAGTTAAGAAAGCTCAAGTAGAGTAGACTTGAATTACAGTTTCAATTCAAGTTGAACCACTTTAAAAATCAGTGTCTTCAATTTCTTTTTATGCTTCTATATCTTGCTACAAAATTATTGTTTCTATCATCTTCACATTCACTGATTATTAGTCTACTACATATCTTAACAAAAGAAAATAAATCACTAACTTGTTAAATAAATAAGAAGAGTTAATATTAGATAAAGGTGTATATAAATTCCCCAACGGGAAAAAGGCAAGATCCAATTATTTTTCGCATTTTGACATTTTATTGGGACCATCAAATACCAAGAGGGAGTCGTGGAGATATTGTCCATGCAACATTAAACTCTTCTTATTTATGGGACTGTTGTCATGTGCTAGCATTAATAAAAAAAGAAATATATGCACCTTCAAGCAAGCAAAACAAGCAATTCACAAGAGCAAGTGCTAAAAGAATTTTTCAGATTGGATCTTAGATAATGGTGATGGAATACTTGGAAAACCAAATGATGGTGAGGTTGACATAAACATTTCAAATGATCTATTGATTAAGGATTATTCAAATCCAATTGGACCAATAGCAAAGTAGACATATCCATCTCTTCTATAAAATAATATGAGCAAGGAGGCATTGATTGATTCAGAGATTCTTGTGCTCAGACTAACTAATGTTGAAGAAATGAATTCATATATGATGTCATGTATTAATGGCGATGAGAAAGAATATTTAAGCTCTGATTTAGTTGGAAAAATAAATCCCAATATATCATGCTAGGTAGATTCACTAACTCCTAAGGTCTTTAATGATTTTAATTATTTAGGTTTACCAAACCATTAATTGAAGCTGGAAGTAGGTGCGCCGATCATGCTCCTAAGAAACATAAATCATTTAGCAGGTCTTTGTAATGGGACAAGACTTATTGTAACATGGCAAATCATGTCATAGAAGCTGAAGTTTTGATTGACAAATATTGGAAGTAAGGTCTTTCTCTAAGCCACTAACTATCAAAGTGGCCATTTAAGTTACAAATGAGACAGTTTTCAATCACCAGATCATATTTAATGTCTATAAACAAGAGTTAAGGGTAATCACTACAAAAAGTTGGGCTCTATTTGCCAAATCTAGTTTGCAGTCATTGTCAATTATGTGTTACTATCTCCAAAGTTAAAAGTAGAGAATGCCTGAAAATTCTCATACATGATAAGAACAACAACAAGAATATCACCACTAATATTATTTTTAAAGAAGTTTTCTACAACGTACATTAACTTGAAAAGATGGTACATTTTTTCCCTCTACTTCTCTCTATAAACATTATATTACATATACTTACCAGATCAATGAGTAAAAGAACTATACCACAGAATGAATATAGAACTAATATGTGTTCTTCTTTTCCTTTGTAGGTTTGGGATGCAAATAAGTCATCTAAGAGTCATAATCGTATAATTTTATGCTTGTCAAGGTAACATTCTCTATGTTAATGTCAAATATCAATGGAAAGAACTATTCATTAAAAATTTTAATATATAAGCTTCTCTAAACAACATTTACATTATAGATTACTAAAGAGAACAATTGACTAAATGTGATTTAAAGTAACACAAAGATTATTAAATCCCCTGAATTACACGTAATAACTACTGATTCCTATACATGTCAAGAAAACATATTTGGCAATGTGAAAATCATTGACTCAATTGGCATTGTCCGTGGGTTTTATGGGTCAATTGACTCGATTCTAGATTTTTGAGGGTAGACATGAAATTTTAAGCCCTTTTTAATTGGACTCAAACTGATCAATACATACGAACTTGGATTTGTGCAGATGGGGTCAGTCACAGGCCATGCCCTTTTAATTTTTATTTATACAAGTGAAGGACAAAATGAATAAATATTCACATACGAACTTTTATAGAGAAGAAATAAATGTAATATGTATTTACATTTGTTGCTTTAGTGTTTCTGGGTTGTATCTAATGTTGTAGTATGGCCACTCTGCTGGTTGTATTGTTTAATATATGTTCCGTTTTCAAAAAAAAAAAAAAGACATGAACATAAGAGAGACTAGGATAAAGAAGCATACCGGCGTGTGCTTGACGAAAGAATAGCAGAAGGATGAGAAAGATAGGAAATGCGAAGCCCAAGTGCAGTGCTTTGGCTACTGGCCTGGCTAGTGGCTAGTGGCTATCTGTATTTTTACCCTTCCAGAAATGCAGGAAATGTGAAGCACAATTGCAGAAGGTTAAGATCTTGATGATTATACATTGAGACCTTAATGTTTACTCATGAATAGAATATTGCCACTTTAAGTTGCATTGACTTAGGAGGGCTTTTAATTTGGGCTTTTTGTCCTGCAGGGAGCAAAAAAAAAAAAAGTATTTCCTCATCAGGGTTGGCAGCAAAACAATTTCCCTGCAGGGGGTGATTTTTTGGAAGACACTGTTGTCGATAACGTCTTCTGTATTTTTTTTATTTTTTTTTTAATTTTTTAATGGAAGACGTTAGTGCTATTAACGTCTTCCAACATTTTTAAACTTTTTTAATAAAAAAATCGAAGATGTTGGTGCTACGAACGTCTTCAATCTTTTTTCTTATTTTTTTCTTATTTTTTAAAATAAGAAATAGAAAAAGAAAAAAAAATAAAAATAATTTTTATAAAAATTAAAATTAAAATAAAATAATTATATAATATATTATAATTAATTATATATTAATTAAAATTTTAATAAAAAATAAATTTTTAAATTTTATTTAATA
>JANHAO010012599.1:0-16294 GCA_026873985.1 Saraca asoca | reverse complement strand
GGTGCTTGCTCAGGCACAAGCACAAAATGCTCAAAGACAAGAAAAGGTCATGGCACAACTCCAGCAGCTTCGTGAGGAAGCTCAGAGAGATGTCTATGACGATCGCAACGGCTGGTGATCGAGGGGCTTACAGTGGGTAGAAAGCTCAACCCTACAGCGTGAAGATCAGCAGTAAGCAATGGAAGAGGTTCTCCAGAGGTTGAAACAGCTAGAGGAGCACCCACAACCTCAAAGCAATCAACCTCACTATGAGAAAACCTCACTATTTTCCACGGAGATCGAGAAGCAACCTCTCCCGCAGAAGCTCAAAGTGCCCGCTATCCTGCTGTACGACAGGAATAGCGACCTAAGCGACCACCTGGACATGTTCAATACTCAAATGGACCTCTAGACGATCGATCCGCTGGTGAAGTGCCGTATCTTCCCCGCCACGCTAGGGGCAATACCTCGTGCTTAGTTCAGGCGCCTCCCTACGTGCAGCATCGGCAGCTGGGAGGAGTGCCAAAGGAAATTTATCGACCAATACTGGGTGCTGAAGAAGTAACTCACACCTTCTTGCCACCTTGCGATGATTTTCTAGTACAAGGATGAGCCGCTCAAGGATTATGTAGCCCGATTTAGGCACAAGGCTAACTCCGTGGAGAATTCCTCGGAGGAAAGTATTCTAACAACTATCTCAGTAGAACTTCATAAAGATGACAAGTTATACAGAAGCCTCTACAAGTCCCCCACTCAAAATCTTGCCAAATTTTATGATCAGGTGACCAAGCAAATAAGATGGGAAGAAACCTTCAGAACAGAGGAACCCAAGCATAAAGCAGGCCATAGTGGTCCTACCGCAGGTAAAAAGAGGGGTAGCGAGAGTCATGACAACCCCACTCCTCATCTCACAAAGAAAGCAAAACCTTAGCGACTCGAAGGCTGCTTCGAGAGCTATAGCCTCCTGTCAAACACACAAGATAAAATCTTTGCCGTAGAAAGGCATAACAAGGACTTCGGAAGGCCCAGGCTAATGAGGGTACCTGCCAAGTCCAGAGACCAGAGCAGATTTTATGCTTAGCACAACGAGGCTGGGCACACCACCTTAGAGTGCCATGCACTGAAAAATACCATTGAAGGCCTCATCAGAAGGGGTCGACTACAGGATTACGTGATAGGACCACCCAGACAGCATGCTCAATAGGCTTAGCAAATTATCACCTAAGAGCCTGAGCCCTCCATCTGAACTATATTTTGATCCTGTAACATTCGATTGTACTAGTCACTATATGCTAAATGAATGAAAGTTGTCGATTGGCTAAACGCTATTTAGATAAAGGAGTTTTCACTCCACTCTTATAATTTTGCTACAGCGAATGGTCTTCACCTCACTATAGCATTCGCTACAGCGAAAGGCTTTCACCTTGCTACAGCATTACAGCGAATGATTTTCAACTCACTACAACATTATATTACAATTTTGCTATAGTGAACAGTCTTCACCTCGCTACAGCATAATCGCTACAGCATAATCTCTACAACATCATCACTACAGCAAATGGTTTTCACCTTGCTACAACAAAAACTCAAAGCAACATCAAGGGTAAGACGGGCCCTAAGCCTACCTTATGGTTACGAAAACTCAAATGAAAAACTTAGTGAATGGTTTTTACCTCACCATTATTGAAACGAAATCATCGTAATTACCCACAGCTCTCATGCGGATGAGTCTCTCGTAGCTTTCATGCAAATAAATTTTCCACAACTATTATGTGGATGTATCCCTTATATCTCAAATAAGATCTCTCGGGCATAGCTCACTCACGACCCCTCTCTCACTCACAACAAGCTAAGAGAAAAAATGAAGCACAACTGATTGGCCGAAGAAAAGTTCTCATTAATTATCAAAGCTTACATACAGCAATGCTTGCAGCATTCATTGTAGTATCTGAAAGAAGAAAAGCTCATATAACAAAAAAGCCCTCGACCTAGTGAGGCAACAGTACATCAGGGGAAAAAGACTGAAAGTCTGGCACTATAATTCCTGTAAAAAGTAGCCAAAAGGCTAGCTACCAGTCATTGGGTCTGCAGAAGAGTAGCAGTCCCTGAGTTCCTCCTGCTTATTCCTCTGGCACATCCTCCTGAGCCACACACATCAATTCAAAAAGTCGTAGAAGCTGGCTGGCCAGGCAGCAGCACCACATGCAACAGCTGGAGGAGGTGGCCAAAAGTCACCACGAGAACCTGTAGGAGTCTGCCAGGCGGATCCTGCATCGAAGCCATATGCAACGGGCTATCCATGTCTCTCGCCACTCTACAACAGGCCATCCATGTCTCACCAAGCTTCGTCGGAAGCCAAGACACCAAGATAACAATGGCTCTTCAGTCTCCTCCATTGAGTTTCTCTGGGATGAAAGAAAAAAATGCCCCAGGCTATAAATAGGCCCGCTCAGTCTTTTGAAGAATCCAGAGAAAATCTGATCTGATCTTCATCCAACGGTCCTTAACGAGTGGCAATGCCACACTAATAGCTAAAAATGGCAAATAGGAGAAAGCCCAACCTAGAGCAGAACAAAAAGACATTTGACAAGACATCGCAGTTAAAGAAGGACACTAACTGGAGATATGAATCAAGCCTCGAAAACTTACAACTCCCGGTCCACAAAGCAAATCGAGAGTTGGGGGGCTTATGTTATATATATAAAAGTGGCCTCGCGAAGACGAGCCCCCGAGCACGATAGAGATCAACTCCCTTGCTTCGACAAGAAGCCTCCGACAGGCTTTACTTTGCCCATTAGAAAGCGATAACAGTGAAGTACTCCTAACATCATCCTTGCCTCGCTCGCCATAATGCAACAACGCTGCGAGGGTATTCGGGTATATTCTGAGGAGTGGCCTCCCCTGTAAGGGATGACCCGATGAAGAAATCATAAGATTAGATTGTCGAGTGGCCGATCACTCCACTCAAGCCCACTTCCTCGCTACAGTGGCACTCAGCTCACTATAGCAGAACCTGCGATGACCTCGAGCCAGGAATCCCCGGCTTAAGACGTCAAGTAGCAGACACAAGTCTACCGCTAACCTAGAGAGACTATTCAGCAGCCTACTTTCTGCAGTAGCCAGATTGTAGCTCTTTTACTATCTTTTCTCATTTATAATTTGATGTAACACCACTGTAGATGGTAATTAATGCATATAACTCTTCCTTCCTCTATAAATAGGATAACATTGTTAGAAGAGAGAAGAGGAAGTCTTGTAAGTAGAAACTCTGCAAATCACTTTCAATACATCAATAAAAGCTCTGCCGTGGACGTAGGGTTCGGTGCCGTTCGGATTTGACTGAACCACGTTAAACGTGTTGTTTCTCTTTTCTTTCTTCCTCTCGATCCTTCCTCTCCTGCACTTCGGAAGTAGCATTGAGTCCCTGAACTCCTCTCCGTTAGCTGAAGTTCGAGTCCTCCATACGAATCGAATTTCATCGTCAACGATAAGAAATTATATCTTGCCCATTCAAGTAGATAAGGAATGAGAACTTAGCTTTGATATGTTTCAGCCATGCGAGAATTGCATGGATTAGCTTCCTCTTGGCTGTGTGGGATAATAGGAATGCGAGCTGCTTATTAGTCACACCAAGCCATGTGGATATGAGGCCTGCTTCAAATGGCTTTAGTTCGTTGCACCGTCACCAAATTCATGGTGCTGCACGCTACTGTCCGCTAATCTTTATAGTCTAACTTCACTTTAATCTGTGTGCATTGATGCTGAAAAAGGCTGCATGAAGCTTTGTGAGACTGCATAGATCGATCCTGAACTGAATCACCATGGTTACCACAGACATTAATGCATGGCTGTGACATTGAGGCTTCACGGTCGTAGTGAGGCCACTGAACTCTATCATTGACTCGTGAAGCTAGAGGACTGCATGGCTGTATGCAAGACGATTGAACTGAGATTGCACTTTGGCTTGGCCATGGCCAGTGATCTTGGCATCACGCTCGCATCCAAACTTGGGATGATGCTACTACTGCTGAGAATCTTTCATGTATAAGTTCATTAACAAGACCAAGTTAGTTGCATGGTTTTGCTGTCACACGGGCCTGCAAGGTTGCAGGAAGAAGGCTCGCCATCGGACCTAGTTGCCCATTGATCGTATGCCTGTCATTGGATTGAGATGTGGTAGGCTCACTTTCAAACCAAGATCCCACACGATTGTTGTATAAGCATGGCCTTTTCATGACGATAACAACTCATCATCACACCCGCGTGTGAAAGCAAGCCTGGGATTAAGATGCCAATGTTGACTCGTCATGTCATCCCTGCAGGCTTGAGTACGTGGGCTAAGCTATTGCATGTCTGTGAGGAGTGACCACGAAATGCCGTGAGCTCTATGCTGAAATGGACCACAGTTGGACCCTGAGCTTGTTACCTCTCAAGCTATGACCCATTGCATGGTTTTAGGCTTGGCGCTAAAGTGGGCCATAGCGGGGACATGTGCTTGTCATTATGGAGCTTCTAGCCACAACAGACGTGGTTGTGAAGATCAAAATGTGGTATGCTGTGAACCTTATACCGAAGCTAACCACAGATGGATGTGGGCTACTGAATTGCACATCGAACATTGAACTCGGATTACATCTGCATGGGATTTTCGTCAACCTAAGCTGCTGCACGTTGAAGGAAGCATGCCACTTTTATCATCACGTGATCATCCTGCTCACGCCTGGAGTCGTCTTGACGTGGCTCCGCTACCATGGACTTTCTGGATCATCTGAGTATGGCTCGAGCGTGAGGACCTGACTGCTGCATGGGATGCGTCCGTGGATGATCGTTCTTCACTGTGGGAACTGATGCATCATGGGTCTGCTTGGCTCATCACCTTGCACACTGTTGCATGGTGGAGCCGAGTCACTACAGGCTAATGCCTTATTGCTGAATCGCTATGTTGTTGAGACAACAATACATTGAAACGCTGTGGGGCTAAGAAATGCCAATGTTTCGGCCTTAAGGAATGAAGGCATGCACGAATGTTGAAAATGCTGTGTGAAAGTCCTGCATGATTGATCGTAGACTCATCATCGTAAGGCTACTACATTACTGCCATCGCATGAGACAGTGTTAGAGCTAGATTGCTATAGGTTAGCAAGAAATGAATTATTGGGTTGCTGGGAGCCTCTCATGCGTGGATTGTAGCATGGTTACGAGCTTGGTTCCATGTCGCTACTGCTAGTTTCTGCAAGCTTGCTATGGCTAGGAGACATGAGTGATAGCCATTGGTTGAAGGAGAAGAGCCAATCTGAGCAGTAAACCCAAGTAGTATGACGGTCCAACATTGAGCGATTTGCTGGAAAAGGAAGAGAGGTTAGCTGAGGGGCTTAGTGATTTGCTGCTTCATATCCTGCTCTTTTATGAAGGCAAGACCAGGTGCGTTCAACCAAAGAAATAATGTCTTCCGCATGGTGAGATTCAGGCAGGCCAACCATCACATTGAAAATTAACCAGGATGCAGGTGGAGTCCCCGCAGATGGTGCCGAATGTTGACGTCAAAATTTGGTTCGTACAGAGGACCCAAACTTCAGCCAATGGGAAGAGATTTGGTGGACTCCTAAACTACAACCTGATGTTAAAACAGAGAAAGAAGAAGAAGAATATACAGTAGACAGTAGTGTTTTTTAATGTGATTTGACTAAATCCGGACGGTATCGGACCTTACGTCCATAGATGGTTTCATTGCTGGGAAAATACTAGCAGTGTATATAGTTTTACAGGAGCTTCTCTTTAGTGAGCTCCATGGCTCATTACCCTCAGAGCTCTCTCCTCTCACTGTGAGTTACAATGGGTTCTCTCTTTCTTTTTCTCAGGATGTCCCCTCACCATATTAGTCCCTCCCCTGTTTTCTATTACACAGAGCCTATATACAAAAGACTAAGTCTGCCATTCGGCTATTGCAGGCTCTCCATCAATTAGCCCCCTGTTGACTGGCTCTACCTTGATCTACGTGCTCAGCTAGCCTTGGCTGAGGAGGGCTTCTTTCAGTGGGCTGGGCTCCCTTCAGCTGGGCCTTTTGCCAGCCCAAAAAATACTATCAACAACTTACATCAAGTTTTCAAGATGGATTAGTTAAAACCTTCACTATGCAAAGTTAATGAAAGCTAAAATTTTCCTTCTTATTTTACATTGTCTTACTTTAGTGAAATTTCTATTGAGGGATCAAGCATACCAACATAAAAAATTTGGAGTTTCAGCTGAAAAATCCATGTAGGTGATTTTGACTATGTGATCTGAAAGTTCAGTTATTGTTAAAGTTTAATATTAATGTTGAATGGTGTGCTTAGCTAGAGAGTCTTCAATCTAAGCTTAAAAGCTAATTTTAACATCGATTATATCCAACTAGGTTGAATAGCTTGATTTCTCTAAGTGGACTGATTTAGCACCTTGAGTGACTATTAAATCATTCTAAGGAGTGTCTAAGGTGAGTGGATAATCCTCCTTCCTTAATAAATCCCATTTTTGGAATAATTTTGTTGTATGTAATATTTTAGTTTTTGCTGAATGTTTTGAGGTTGATGTTAGTTTTCTTTGAAAACTTTATGGTATGTTGTATATATATACATAGAAATTTATTTGATGTGATGAAATTATGCGATTTAATAAATTGATGTCCTAGATCCATTGAAAATCTATTGGTAATCCAATGGTACTTGTGACTAGCCTGTGTGGTAGAGAATGGTACTTGTGATTAGCCTGAGTGGTGGAGAATGGCACTTGTGACTAGCCTATGGTGGAGAAATAAGGGTAGATGTGTCGAATATATATATATATATATAAATATTTAGCATGCATATTGGATTGATTTTGGGATGTTTATAATGTTATGATTACCATTACAAATTTTCCTTGGATTCCAGTTAAGTGTATGGTTACTTGAATATCATAAATATAATTATATATACATATATATTATTTTTATGGGATTGTCTACTCATTAAGTTTCTATGAAACTCACTTCTTTCTTTTCAGTGTTTTTTAGAACCCCAAGATACACATAACTTTCCTCCACATCATACTAATACGGGATCCACTCCTTGATCGAGTAGACCATTTCCACGAAGTATAAAGGTATATAAATGGTGGAAAAACAATGGCAGTTGGTAGGATGGTATGCATGTCTGTATATTGATTATGGTGTGCCTTCAGGTTATAAATTGTGTTATTGTAGGCCATTGTTATTTTGTATTACTGTACAAGTTATGGTAGGCATATAAACCTTTTGTTGTTATATAGGCCTTATGTCTGGACATCCGAAAAATAAAGGAAACTCTACCAGATTTCTAGTAAGAGTGGACATGTACATATTTAATTATGTATTGGTGTTATTGTATGTCTTAGTATGTCATTTTGCATGGTCAGGCTTATAAGAGATTACCTAATGGTGACCTTCTACACTGGTCATGTTCCATGGATTAGGGCGTGACAAGTTGACTTAGTAGAGTTTTAACAAGATAGGTCCTTACACACATCCTGATATGAGTTGCAATTATCCCATTGAGATTTTAAATTTGTTTCTCTTAATTCTTTCCTAGAGTTTGTGAAGAGTGAACATATTTAAGGAGCTTTTGCTATAATTGATTCTCAATCTGAACTAGATAAAGTTATTACTATTATTCTAATTAAAATTTATTTGTACAGACCTGATACTTTATAATATAATGTAACAAATTAAGTTAATTGGTTATTTATTTTTCTAATTTCTCATAATTGGTATCAGAACCAATTTCTCTTTTCATGTCATAGGGCTTAAATTTGTGCAGATTTATTTTGAGATTTTATATGATTCATGATTTATGATGTAAAATGTTACATATGTATTACATGAAATTTATTTTTCTTTTTTGGTTTGATATATTTTTGAATTGATTACAAATTTTGAAAATCTTCTTGAGATGAAATCATCAATTAATGTAACTTAAGTTTTCTAGAAAATTCCATCCTCAAATTTGAATGATTTAAAGAATTATTTTTTAAATTAATTTATGATTGCATCTTAACAACCTATAATGTGCCAAAGGCACAAATCAAATTGAGAAAATATTGTTAAAAAAAGGAATTAAATTTTTGAAAAATTTTGCACCATCCTTTTGGGCAGAAAACTCTTTTTCTTTTTTTCTTTTTTCCAAAATTTGTTTCAATTATAAGGTATTTGTTCAGATTAATTGAGATTTAGGTGCTAGAATGATTAGATACATAAAAGTTCTTTATCAATTTTGCCAATGCCAAACTATGATAACATTAATTTTCAAATTTTTGAGGTGAATTTTTTGGAATTTGAGTTTGTTTTAAGTTTTTTCAACTGCACAAACAAGTACAAATTTTCTAGTATTGATATAAAGTTTTGATTATGAATCATTTGAGTGAAGAAATCTATGCAAAAATTTTACAAAAATGTGACTGGATAAGAAGAAAGTGTGCCAGGTCAGAAATAGATAAGAAAATCTTGAGTTGCAGACAATTAGTTAAGGAAGAAGAGTTGTAGATGCTGGTACATGTTGCCCATGCCCAACCATGGCGTGTGTGGCCCACGTGCCACCAAGACGATAGCGGATAGCAGTTCTGATTACATTGTTGGCCTTTACTCTTTGAGGTGGTTTTAATGCACATTTTTCTAGACTTTTCTAGAAATAAATTATTTTAATTATTTTTCTAATTTATTTGAGTACTAATTTGATGTTATTTGGATTTGAAGATTTTACCATGTGATTACTACATATTTTCCTACTTTTTATGATTTTTTCAGAATTATTTGCTACTATTTGGTTATTATTTAAATTTTGCATGATTGTATGCATAAAAATTTTAATATGTAGGAATTATTACTCATGTTATTTGGACATAAAAAATTTATTGCATGATTCTTACATATTATATTACCCATGAATTTTTGTATAATTGTGTACTCACTTATCATGGGACTAGTTGCATACAATTTTGCTGAAATTAAATCTTGGAATTATATATTGGAGTGTGCTATGTTAGTAATCTACATGGCTATTGGTATAATATTATTAACATAGTTTGTTGGTGATAATGTAAGTATTAGGGTTGCTTGTTATGCTCTTAAAATTTTAAATACCTTATCAGTGTTAAGTTTTAGGAATATAATATTAAATCCTTGTGTTATATTATGAAGGCTTTAATGCTCTATCATTGCTGGGTTTCATAATATAATACTGTTAAAATTGCATAGTTATTGGGAAATGCTATAGCATGACTACGTTAAACATGTAATTTTAGAAATTAATGATGAATTTTATAAATTGCTATTTTTTCAAATTTTTATTTCATATGCAATTGATTATCATGAAAATGGTGAATGAGACCAATTAAAAGGACTAAGTTGAGTAGAAGATGTTTGTGCTAAACTGCTGATATCATATTTAGTAATCACCAAATTTCATATTTGGCATTGTCAGAGGGAGAACTAAAGATAGACAATGACTCTACTATTACGCAAAGGGCTCTTAGTGGAAAATGGACATACTTTAATAGAGTATACTTGATGGTTGTGATGTATACTAAGGATAAAACCATCATAAAAGGTACTATTGACTCTCCAGATGCCAAATCATTTTATGAACTCTATAGTTGATAGGTTTGTAAAGTTTGATAAGGCCAAAAAGGAAATTACCTCTTGTCGTAGGATGAAATTATTTAAGATAGTGTTGTTGGAATTGGTAAGCATATCGTGGAATTGGTATATTATTATAATTTCCTGAAAGGCATAAAGGTGGACTTGGAAAATAGTAATTTCATTTAACATGTTTTAAAGTCTCTTCCAGTTAAAATCAATGTTCTTGAGATATCATATCACACCTAAGAAGGTGAGTAGACTTTCAGTAAAATGACCTTTATAGTTAGTTAAGCGAAAGATAACATCAAAAATTAAAAGATATATAAGCTCACTTTGTTTCACACAAATTGAGTATTAAGTGTGGAAGTTAGTCACATTTAAAGGAACTTAATTTTGAGAAGCAAGAAAGATGGTATGAATGTCCAAAACTATAAATCAAGAGGTATCCACTAGCTCTAATGTGTTTAGAGTCTAATGTTGTAGATGTTTTGTTAAACACTTGGTGATCAGACACTAGTGTAATATTTTTGTTACAAATTCATTATAGGCATTAAGAAATTAGAAATGGTTAAAATTGATGTGAGATCTTCAATGTTAAGGCATAAGCATCTAGGTAATATCTTTATAAAAGAAATGGAGTGATTGATAAAAGAAATTCTTTAAGACTTGAACTTATTTGTTTTGGCAAGTGCATTGATTATATCAAGGGAGAAACTCCCTACTAGAGCTAGAAAAGGAAAAGGACTAGAAGGTTGAATGTATTAAAGTTAATTCATAATAATGTAAGTAGACTGATTACATCAGGAGCTATGGATATATACTAATATTTCACTTTCATTGATCATTGTTCAAGTTTAGGTTAGGTGGAAATTCCCATTGAAAAGTTGAAATCCTTAAATTATTTTAGAGCATTTAAAGTTGAGATTAAACTCAAAATTAGAAAGAAAACCAAGTATGTTAGTCCTAATAAAGGTGATGACTACTATTGAAATATGCTAAAATTGATGGAAATCTTGATTTTTTAGATTGTGGAATCAAGGTTAGTAATTCTATACTTGAATTGCATTAGATTATAAAAAGGTAGAATTATACGCTTATGAACATAATCGGTTGCATATTGGTGCATTTGATTTTACTAGACTTTTATAGAGCGATGCTTTAAAAATCATTGTGTGTATATTAAATCAAGTCCTTAGTAGGTCTGTACCTAAAACCCTATAGGTTTTGCTATATAAGAAAAACCTAGTCTTAGGCATTTCTATATTTGGGGTTGCAAGGTTAAAGAGAAGCCATATAATCCATTTATTAACTAACTTGATCTATAGATTGTTGATAGTCACTTTATTGGATGTTGTAATAGCTATAAAATACAATAAATTTTTATTATCTGATCCACACTACTATGGTTATTGAAGCATCTCATTTTTGTTTATTCGTGAGGTGGTGAGAGTGAAAGACCATATAATATCTTTCTTAGAGAGGTATAATTTGTTATTCCACTAGCACCATTACTAGTTGAAAATAAATTGAATTGATATGGAAGATGATCTAATATAACATATGATTAAACCAATGATGGAAATTAGAAGAGCTTAGTGCTTCGCTAGTAGTAGAAAAGAATAAAATTGGAAGAGCTTAATGCACCGCTGGTTGTAGGAAAGAACTAAGTCTTGTAAATAAAGGAACATTGAGGAAATTCTTGATGACTTATAGACTAGTAATTACTAATGACTATGTGATATACCTATAGGAGCATGAATTTAATGTCAATAATGATAATGATCTCACTAGTTTTCAAGAAGGCATTTTTAGTCCCAATTCTTTAGCATGGATGAAAACTATAAATGATGGATTACTTTGATGATCCATAATGGTGTGTGAAATCATGTAAAGTTATCTACTGGTTGAGAGCTTATTAGATACAAAAAGGGTCTTGAAGACCAAAATGAATACTCAAGGGTTGATTGTAAAGTATAAGGTTATATTGGTGGCAAAGGATCACATTCAGAAAGAAGATGGCAATTATAGAATTTTTTGTTATTTGTTTTAACAAAAACTCATTTGGAGTTATTATGGTGTTGGTAGCTCATTTGGACCTATAGTATCACAAGATGCATGATAGTCTTCTTAAATGGTGATTAGCTAGAAACTATTTGTGTGAACAAACTAAATGATTTCCAAGAAAAAAGTAAAGAACACTTAGTGTGTAAATTGAAAGGACTTATAAACATGATTTGAATAAAATGTCTATACAATGGTATATCAAGATTGTTGAGATTATTATTTCTCAAGTTCGAGGAGAATGATATAGATTTGTGTATCAATTTTAAGTTAGGTACAGGCATGTAATGTCACAAAAATTATAATAAAATAAATAAGTAAATAAAAATGAAAAAGGCTAAATTGAAAAGGTTTCAGGGACAAAATTAAAAAAAAAAAGGCTTTGAAAGTTTAGGCCTTAGTGCAATTTGGCTAAAACTTTCAGGTCAAAATGTAAGTTAAAAAAAAAAAAAATTCCAGCCACATCGTGTATTACTTCTTTCCCCTCTCTAGAAACTTTATTTTAATTTTTGATTTCTCTCTCTCCTTCTCCCTCTCTTTCTCAGCTCCCTCTCCTTCCTCCCTCTCCTCTCATCTTCCTTCTTCTTTTCCCGGTAACACCGGTGACCCTCCGCCTAGCCATGATGCCTTCCTCCCCTCCTTCGACATTTCACGGCGCGGCAACAGCTTCTTGGCATGGCTTGCGGCTTTCTTCTTCCTCTTTCTTCTTTAGCAGTGCTGCAGCCGTCGAGCTCTCTTTGGTGTTCTTTTGACATGGTTCTTAGCCAAGTAAGTGGACTGGATGCTGTTTAGCTCTTCTTCTTCTTCCATGTGTTGGCTGGTTCAGCCGACGGCCCAATCAGCGATGAGCTGCAGCCTGGCACTTTGAGCTATGGTGAGTATTCCTAGATCATCAGATTTATTTTATAGTAACTTTATAGTTGATTTTTCAAGATATTCCTATTAAAAGCTCCTAGTAATATAGTTTGTTCAATAGCCTCCACAGGCTCACGGGTAGCATCTCAGCTCCAGCCGAGCTGGTTACTAGCACTTTAGACCTTAATGAGCATTCCTAGAATAAAAGATTTATTTCATAGTAATCATGTATAAAGATTTCAAGATAGCTGTGCAGAAATCCTTATGTGGGAAATTAATGGAAATTGAAATTTTGTTGATAAATTGCTTCAGAAACATGCTTGTAAAAGTGTTGAGAGTGCTGATACCCCAATCTGTAAGGTCACAGTGGAATTTTCTTCCAGTGGATAGTTTGAATTTAAGGTGAGTGGACAAATCCTCTTCACTTCAGAATCTCATTAAATATAGAGTATTGTTGATCCTTTGAAATAATGAAAATTTTCATATATACATCAAAGTGATTCGGAAAATATATTTGTATGTTATCGGTGTTTATGAAATGAAATGTTGTAATAGAAATTCATGTATTTTTATCTTAATTCATGCTATTGAGATTTGCATATTGTATTGTATCATGTGATGAAGGGAAAATTTGAAATTATTTTTCTATATGATGAATGGAGATGAAATTGCTTAAGCTGGATATGTATGATTTTGATGGAATTGCTTACCCATATAAAGATTTTATGTTATATGATATGAATTGGTTTTACAAAAGGTCCTGAAATCATCGAGGATGGGAACCCTCAAGTGCACTTGGGAATATGTGAGTTTCCCTGTGCAGGAGTGAATAAGGGTGGATGTGTACGGAGATGTTTGGTCATGAGCACTCGGCAGACGTGTCGAGTGGCTTATGACAATGATTATGTTATGATATGTTGGTTCCCTCTTGGCATTGCCTTTTCGGGGTTTCAATTGAGTATATTCATATATGACTATTAATGTATTTTAAAGGCTTTGTGATATATTTCCCATGTATATTTAAAGATGAGTATGTATTATTATGTTATCATGCTTTATGTTGGTTTCGATTTGTTAAACATCATATTCAATTTGTTAAACTGTTAAGACAAATAAAATTGTTAAATTGGTTTTGAGATCATGACTGTAAAATGGGTAAGCATCTATTCACGGTAGTATGTTAATATATATGCATATTTATATATTTTCAAATATGATTTTAAATGGGATTTTTAGGTGATTGTGGATTTGTTTACTCACTGAGTTTTCCTAGAAACTCACTCCTTTTGTTTCCATGTTTTTCAGTACCAGATGAGCCCCCAAGTTCCCTCCATTCATTTGATTACCTTCTGCGGAGATTGACAGGTATAAATTAGTGTTGTGATATGGCAGTTGGATAGGATTATATGTGCATATATTGTATGTGTTGTCTAAATGCCCAGTAGGATGTTGTGTATAGTTTGGGCCTCTGCGTTATTGTTATTTGTTATATAGGTTGAGATGGGCATGTAGCCCTTGTATTGAATTTATGACCATGTGCCTGGGTGTCCAGAAAACAAAGGAAACTCTGCCGAATTTTTGGTAGGGATAATAAATTTATATTGGTTGATTAATGAAAAATTTGTGCATTAGTGTTATGTCAGTGTCACATGGTAAGACTTATAGAGGGTTTCCTGATGGATAAGGTTTCTTGAACGTGATCTTCTATGCCGGTCACGTGATATTTATGTTTCTAGTCTTTTGTTAATGATATTTTCCTTTAAAATAATATTATGAGCCTTATGATTGAGACAAAACATATTTTGTTTACGTACAAAGAATCTTAGCGATGTTTCTTTTGTTTTAGGCATATAGATCCATCATGATAGATCCTGTGGCTTTTTTGGCATGTCTCAAAAATTGTATATTAAAAAAGTGCACAGATGTTTTATGTGCTCTGCAAATATAGCATTCTTCTAAAGGGGTGAAATTTTTTCTGATGCCCAATGTCCTTAAAATAATATATAGATCAAAGTAGGTCCTGTATGCTTCCATTGTTGGTAGCCTATTGTATGCTCAAATATGTACATATCTCAATATTGTTGTTGGTGTATGCCTTAAGAACCAATTATAGGATGATTATATAAGCATACAGTGTATTGTGTTTTATTTTATATATATTAGGCATTTCAAATTATTATGTATGTTTTTTCTATACATGCATAATAT
This sequence comes from Saraca asoca, assembly GCA_026873985.1. Classification (NCBI taxonomy): domain Eukaryota; kingdom Viridiplantae; phylum Streptophyta; class Magnoliopsida; order Fabales; family Fabaceae; genus Saraca; species Saraca asoca. The sequence continues at coordinate 1,566 of JANHAO010012599.1, read as the reverse complement.
GAATGAACATAATATTTGTTCCAAAGATAGTTTTTCTATAAACACTATTCTTAAATGTCCCTGGTCAAGTAATATTGTGAATTGGGATAACAATGATACATGAAAACTAATGTGTATGTTAATTGATGACCAAATCTTACGTGTTGTACATATGAGATATCAAACCAACACATGGGTACATGTTAGAGAATAAGTGTATTGGATAGACCCGCCATGAGAATGCTGCATGGATCATCATGTGAGTTTCATAAGTAATTCTCATAGTGACAATGGTATATATAGTCTTTTGACCTGAATCACCATAGTTCCCTACATAAGAAGTTATATACTTTGATACTACCTAATGTCATCTATAATAGGGTTGGCTACAAAGTTAGTTATTCGGTATTCTACCAATCATGTAGAGAAATATGAGTGACCTAGATGGGATTTTGTCTCTCCTTCATAATAGGAGCGATATCTGTGGGCCCTTTGATTGAGTATGATTACAAAATGCCAAGTCGTGCTCAAATGAGTCAATATATGATATTGATCTCATTTGTTTTAGGTTAGTCAACTCAGGGATCAACAAATACATAGATTGAACTATAAATAGGGTGACATGTTCCATGCCTTGAGTCCAATTTAGATATCAAGGACAAAAGGACTAGACTACATGGAAACATTAGTCACAGAAAAGTTATGTCAAATCACTAACAATCTCATCACTTGGGTAGTAATGATATATTGTTAAATGCCACTCACTATTTATGATTCTAAAATATGATTTTAGGATCGCTACCAATGTGATGGGAAATTATAGGGTCGTACATAAAGAGCAAGTCAAAATTTAGAGTTATTGTAGTATTATTGGGACTCTTAGTCAAACTAGAACTTCTAATTGGGATAAGGTCACTATGATTCAGCTTTTACTAAAGTTATAATATATTGGATTGATTATTGACTAGAATCATTGATTGGACCTAGCCAATAATTCAAGGCCAATGTATTCAACTATCATAACACATTGGACTGATTATTGACTAGACCAATCATTAGACCTAGCTAATAATCCAAGACCAATGTATTTAACTATCATATTACATATGGACTGATTATTTACTAGAACCATTCATTGGTCCCAGCGAATGACATAAGTCCAATGTATTCAACTCTCTTAAGGAGTTTGGATTAGAGATTGCCTACAAATATAATCTTATGAAATCTTGGCTAGATAATCTAGTGCATAAATAACAGGAACATAAGAAAGGTAGAATCAAAATAGATCTAGTTGCTAGCACTTCATAAGTCTATATGATTCATACACAAATCAGAGTTTTTAGGTTAGCTCATGTGGATACCATAAAGACACAACTCCGTCGAATTGTGTTCGTGATTTAGATTGTAGTTGAGTTCGTAATTTAGATTGTGTTTGTGTTTGTGTTTGTGATTCAGAATCATAGAGGTACAATCGAATTTATTTGCATGCTAATGAAGTCAATTGTGATTTTGACATTTCTATAGCAAGATCTTTTGTCATACTACAAAGGTATGACACTTACCACTAATTTATAGGTTTCTTCACAT
>JANHAO010012598.1:0-16301 GCA_026873985.1 Saraca asoca | reverse complement strand
TGGGATCGACCCGTACTCGCCGGTTCTGTGTTACAACTACGCCGTGCGCTTGCGGTTATATTTAAAACGTGCAGTAACTTTGCAGATACATCACTCATACAAACTATTTTGATATTAAATATCAATTTGTTAGAAAGAAGGAATGTAAGCAATATACATGTTGCCATGGATCATATGCTTATAAATCTATTAACCAAAGGCTTAGGTGTTAAATTTTTCATGAACAAGTTACTACAATGAGTTTGGTTAAGCCTTTTGGTGTTTAAGACTAGTGGGAGTTTCATGTTTTTAACTGAAATGTTATCTCAACATTAGTGAAATGTTAGTGATATTGCCATATATTTCACACACACACACACATACATATACACCCATATGCATATATGACATTGTTGATTATGCATATTTATTTTATGCATATAGATGGAAACATTTATACCCTCTCTCATTATTATGTTGAGATTTATTCTTATTTTGACATTTTAGATGGATGCATAGATCATTTCGTAAAGATATATATATATATATATATGATCATATTAAAATATGTATGTTTGATTTCTCACACATTCTACATTATGTTTTGGTTATTAAAATATAAGTATTCAAAATATGTATGATATTAGTATTCATATTAGATATGATGATTTGCATTATTGGGTATTTGTGCTTGACTTATGATTGTAATGGTGTCATGATTGTTGTTGTTATTGACATTCATTATTATGGCTACCTATAGTCATCCAATTTTTTTGTTTGTTGAATTATGTTATTCAAGTGGGAGATTATTAGAATTTCCTATGTGAACTACTATAATTTAACTAATTATATGTTATTGGATTAAATGAATATTATGACAATTAATTATGTTAGGTCAATTAATTAAATGATCAAATTATTGGGTCAATAATGACACCTAAACTATTAATGAATTTTAGTAGTATGAGCCTTGTCATTGGAATAATGATAATGGGTCACATGGCCCTATAGGGTAACTACAAGACATGTTTATGTTTCTACCTTAATAGAATTATAGTTATTATATTAAAACTTCATTTTTAGTTTCTCTCCCGCTTCTTTGTTGGGGTTATAAGAAGTGAGCCTGCTAAAAAAGTTTTTTCTATAAAGGATTCTCGAATAGCACTAGGTATAATATTATTGTTATTCAATTCAATTTATTTGTACAAATTTAATACTTTATAACATGATACAATCAATTAGATTAATTAGTGGCTTTAATTTTTCCAATTTCTTACAGCTTGCCAATTCATCCAATAAGAACGGGGCTTACTCTGTCATTGCTCTCAGCTCCACCGATGTCACTAAAGAGGTCAGTTACGCTTCTCTACTTTTTGATTGCTTCTTTATAAATTTGCATCATCCACTTGCCCACCAGCTAATAAGTTCAATTTCTTTAATTTTTTTCCAGTATGCTTTTAAAATTAAAAATAACTGGAAAATTATTTATAGTTTCATAGTAAAATTTTAAGTTTGATAAATAATTTGTCTTTCTGCACTAAAACTAACAAAAATTGACATATACAGTGATGCGTGATGTGTTTATATTTCTTACATGGGATTTATTGAGGAGAAATCAAGAGATTACATGCAAAATGTATCGGTTCTGTGTGATGCGTTTTTTTGTCAATGAAATAATTTTTTTGGCATGATTACACTGAAAAATAATACGAATAATCATTAAGTGGAAATTTTTTTTTTTAATTTTTTTGTCCCATTAATTTCATGATTGAGCTAATCTATCCGAGGACCTGTGGTAGGGAAGGGTAGGCTAGGGAATTAATTGAGGTTTGATGTTGTATTATCTGAGAAGAAAGAAGCATTACTTTTTGGAGAGAATAGTAGTTTGTTTTAATAATATCAGGCGTAAACTTAGTAGCAGGAGGAATGTTTATTGCAGCTTTGCAATTGATGAAATTTAGGAAGTTGATCTATATGATAAGGTTACTGCTAGTCACTGGTAAAGCTGTCAAACATAACAAGTTGATCCTCTTTTCACCTGATAAGCATCCTTTGGATCAAGTGGATTTTATGCTTGTAGGTTAGAGGTTAAGGTAATTAGAAAGGTAGAGGAATCACTGCTACTTTGTTACTAAGAAAGCAAGATGTTCTTCTAAACTTAGCATCATATTATTATTATGTCTTCTTTCAAAAGTTGAAGAAGTTGAAGAATTTGTTTTACGTTTTCATCATTTTTCTTTATTTGATACTCTCTTCTTTTACTTTGCAAACAATGAAGTGTGTTGCCTTTTAATCTATTGACCATGGTAGTTAACTCTACATACTATATTGCAAGGCAAGGTAGGGTAGATTTACTAATGATTCATAGATTGTTTTGATGCCTATTAAACATATGCAATATTATCTTGACTTCTTGAGTTTTAACTGACTTGAAAGTTTTCACATTACGTAGGTCACAAACAGTAATTGCTCCACTAGAGTGGTTGAAAATTTTACTGCAGGTTAGTTGTCTCAATTGTTTAAATCTGATTGGATGTAGCTATCATTTTTTTAATATTATAATATTAAAAAAAAATTTATAGAAGGATTAAATTGAAAATTTGATAGAAATTAAATTGAAAAAAATCTTTAAAAATGGACCTTAATGAAAGGAAGTAGAAAATTTAGGGATCAAATTACAAATATTTTTTTATTTTATACCTGTGCCAGCCCCCACTAGCTCAGGATCCTGCGTCCGCCCCTGCTTATGTTATTGTCCATTGTTAAAAAATGTTGAATAGTTTGTAAATTAGAAATTCCGTGGGTTGTTAAATCCTTGCATTAAAATATGGAAGTTTATAAATTTTATATTAGGAGATACACATATGGCTATTTGGAGAATTACATAGGATGGAAATTTATAATTATTCGCAATAAAAGAAATGCTAATTGATATTTTAAAGACAAGATGTTTTTGTTCCAATGTATCGGAATAAAATATTCAAATTTAAAAGTGATATTATGTGTACCCCTTCTCCTGTTTAAAATTATAAATCTACCTCTCTTTTATATTTAGAATGCAATGTTACTAACTTCAATTTCAAGATGTCATTTAAAAATGGTTAACTTTGCCATTAGTGATAAGTCACAGATGGACAGATTATTTATAACGAAAAAATATATTTTATTTATTCGTAGTATGATCTTATTTTTAATTTATTTATTATTTAAAGCGTCGTAAAAAAAAATTTATGATTTTAGTTATTAATATGTTGTCCACCTCTAATACCTAAATTTGAAACTTTAAATAAAAATTTGGCCATTAGATCCAAGCCGGCGGCCATTTTCATATACTAATTCATATAAATTAAAAATATGATTTAAGTGCTTTTTAGAGTAGATAGATAAAACTCTAACAAGCACTTGTGAGGAGAATCCAAATTGAAATATTTATCTTATGCTCAAAAATCTATTCCTACTCTTCTATCGCAACCTCCACTAACTTATGCATGAAAGCCAATCACTAATTGCAAAAACAGGGATGGAGTCAGAAATTTTGACGCGGAACAAAATATATGTGTGAGATATTATTTATATAAGTGTATTTTGATATGTATTTGAAAGAATAATTGTATAATATTTTAATCTGTTACTATTTTGTGAAAAATATTTATCCTTTTTTAGAACTATTTCATAACAAGTAATTGTAATTTTACATAAAAATTTGTAAAATTTAGAAAATTCTTGTAATTAAATTATTCATGATAAAATTATAAATTTTTTATATACTTATTATATAAGAAACGAAAATGTATTATCATAAAATACTATTAATTTAATATTTTACCAACTCAAAAGAAATAATTTGATTTGAAATTTTGATTGAAGATTATATATTATTTAACACACACACACACACACACACACACACATATATATATATATATATATATATATATATATAAGAAAACGTTGTACCTGGAGAGTTTCCTTCTTAACTAAATAATGGTCTACTGACAAAGATTTAAATAACATGATAGAGCTGTTAGAGTTGTTAGGCAAGAAGAGATAGTATATTAACAGGTTTTACGTCCCAAATTTTTGGCCGTCACTGTAAAAACAAAAAATTACTGAAAAGAGAACCATTGACTTTGGGCATATAAGGTTGATCAAATGTGTGGCATGTGGCCTTCAAGCCAACTAACTCTTGACTACTCACTCCACTAACTATTGCGTATTGACTGACTCGCTTTGCGTATTGACTCGTTCACTTTAATTTCCTTTTCTTTTTCAATTAACTATTACTCGTCTAATGACTAAGACAATGTTTTCTTTTGGAAATACACATTTTATGCTTTTGAAATTTTCTTAATAACAAATTATTTTTTAAAATTTTTAAAAATTATAAATTATATTCTTAAATATTAAATAAATTACAAATTATCGTCCAATGTTTAAAAAAAATTATAAAAATATTAATTAATTATTAATTTTAATCATAAACTAATAAATATATTGTATATATGTTGTTAAAATCTTATTTCTTACTGTAAAAGGTACAAAGCTCATACTAAATATATTATTAATTTTAACTTTTATCTAAGTTTAAATCATAAAATTCATGTTTTGATAATAAAATAAAATATTTAATTTAAATCTATGCTTTATGTATTAAGAAACAAGTCTTTTAATAAAATATATGTAACATATTTATTAGTTTCTAGTGAAAATTAATAATTAATTAATGTTTCTATAACTTTCTTTAAACTTTAAGGGAATAATTAATATTTTTTTGAATTTTAAAATATAAATTATAGATTTTTAAAGTTTAAAGGGATAATTTGTCATTTAATAAAATTTTGAAAGAATAAAGCAATTTTTTTTAACCACTGATCATTTGTTTGAATGTATGAAAAATATATAGGAGAAAAATACGGTAAAAATCTAGTTTTATACCTCGTTTTGATGTCATGTAAAAGAAAAAGAAAAAGATGATGAATAATGTGTCCCACCCTTAAATTTTCTCCATCAAATTGTGAAGAAAGGATTGGAAAATGGGAAAAAGCTGGTGACTTCCAAAGATACACTCATTCCCCCATTAAAACTACCTTCATTTCTCAATCAATTGCATTGCACTTGGAATTTATTTACATTTTTTTTCAGATTTTGAATTCTTCTTTTGTTTTTGTATTCAATTAATCTTCTATTTAAATTATATTGATTTTATCAGTTTAGTTTAAAAGTATTTTTTAAGTTTCATTATGTTAATTTTTTTTAATTGAGTAAATATAACATACTGATTGTTACTTTTTAAGTTACTTTATATGAAATATTTTTACATTAAACAAATGAATGAGAATAATGTAAAGAGCATTGTACAACTAGCATAATTCTTTCCTTCATATTATATAAAAGGATAAATTTTGTCATTTGTGTTTTTTCTTTTTTTTTTTCCCTCACATTTTAGAAGCCAAACAACAGAATATGGTTTTATCATTGATTTCTTTCTTCCTATTTTCTATTCATCCAAACATAAAGTGAATAACAGCTTTTCATACAATTTTTTCCATCCCTTTTTATTTTCGCTTATTTTTTCTCTTTTTTTCCTCTTCCCATTCAAGAGTAAATGCTTAACTCAACTTAGAGAGGATCAAACTAACAACATGTGGAGCTAGTTTTAATTTCTAAAAAAACTCCTTTGCAAAATTTTAGTATAAATTTAAATTTAAAAATATTTTTTATATAAAAAAATGATAAAAAGGAGAGGTTCCCAATTAAGAATGATAATAGGATAGAAGGGGCCACGTCAGCCTTCTCTTTACTAGAACTTTATGAATTTTTGTAAGCAATATATAGGTAAATATATATAATTGAAAATTTGGGGATAATGTAGACCAACATTTACAATTTTTTCTTTTTAAAAAAAAAAATGCTAATTTTATAATTTTAAAAATATAAATTAGTGATATTTTATTACAACCTGTAAATTATACATATATGATCATTTAATTACACACAATCATAGCATTAAATGCTTCGAAATTCATCCGAAACATAAGAGAATCCTCCATCAATTATACATATAAGCTTGTTTCTAAAATTATATTATTATAGTTTTACCTTTAACCTAAATTGATATTTATCATAAATATTGGAATGTATTATAAATTTACAATTGTCATATTCCAAGTAACATTAGTTGATGCCACATGTTATGAATTTAATGGAATGTTGGTCAAGGTATCCATACCTTGAGTTAAACATAAGGTAGAGCTATCCACCCTAGTTTTATAACTATGGCTCATACTCCATCGACAAAGCTGCACATAAATGACAGAATGAATTCGGACGGAAAGCGCGTCAGTTGACGTAAGCAACTGCTGTAGTTTAGTCAAAAGAAATTAACGACCCCAGAATGGTTTCCATCATAGACTTATCGAATTTACTTTTGAAGACTTTGATATTGCTGGTCATTTGTATATTGTCGGCAATCTTTTATAAGCGAAATAGTAATGGTAGATCCACCTTTGTAACTCATATATTTTTTATATTTTTTTTAAAAAATATAAATTACTTCTTTTAATTTTAAAATAGTTATATTTATCACTTATAATTATAAATTTTTTAATAATTTTTTTAAATTTAGATAAATGATAAATTATATTCATATAAAATATTTTTTCATTATTTAAGAGAAAATCTAAATATTATATTATATTATATGAACGTGAAGATAAAAATATAAAGATCATGATCATAAATTTTCTTCACCCTTATCAGAGAAGTAAATCATATTAAAATAATTAAAATACTTTTAAAATAAAAAAAATTAAAAAAATAATATACAAATCAGATTACTTTCAAATTTAAGTCACAAGATCTCCGTATTATATTTATTTTTTCATAAAATTTCGTTTAAAGTTAAGAACATTTCATCCCTTAAACTGTTCACAAAATAAATATTGAGTATTAAATGTAATTATTTTAAAATTAAAAGAATTAATTATAAAAGTTAATAATTATAAATATTAAATATGACTATCCATAATTGAAAGGATAGTTTGTATTTTTACTATTTTTATTTCTATAGTTAAACTCTACTGTAGTATCTGTTACTTTATAAATGGGATTCCAATGTGAGACTCACTATTCTATTAGTAATTATATAATACTCATATCCATTTGTTAACGTCGGTGGACCCTTTTTTGTAGAAAAAATACAACTAAACTTCTTTAAGAATTGAGAGGATAATTTACAATTTACTGTTTTTATTTTTATAATTAGATTTTACTGTAGGATCTGTTAGTGGGATTTCAATGTGAGACTCATTATTCTGTTAGTAATTATATAATACTCATATCCATTTTTTAATGTTGGTGGACCTTTTTTGTAGAAAAAAATACAACAAAACTTCTTTCAATTCTATGTTTTTTTCATCAACTTTAAAAATATAAAATTATATAAAAATTTAAATTTAATATTTATCATCTGGCTATAACTGATTGATTTATAGATCAGTAAATCATTGGTGCCTAACCTAACAGAGCTCATGAAGATCAGTGGTTGTTTAATAGGTGGGTAGACAAATTGTGCGTGACAGAACTCTTCCTATAACAACTAGTCTAGATGGTGAAAACTGTCACAACCTCCATATCAACTGGGAGTATGAGCCATAGGTGGCTATGCCTGTTGATCGAGATGACAAACCACAACTGTCACCATACTCCAACTATTCAGGACTCGTGAACCTATCAAATCTTGACATGCGGTTAATTAATCGACAGGCCATTATGTAATATTGATCACTATTCATTTAATTAATTATTTTATTAATTAAATATATTTTTATAAGATTTTTTAAGAAAGAAATATAATATTATGTTATGTTATATTTTTTATGTTATTTTTCACACATAATTTTAAAATTTATTTCATGTATTTATATAATTTATATATATAATTTAATTTTAAAATTATTTTTTATAATATCACAATACCTTTAACATAAAAATTTTCTATAAATTAAATTAGCTTATAAAATAAATAAAAAAAATAAGATAATTTAATTTATATATTTTTTAAAAAATAAATAGACACTGATATCAGCAAAAATGATTACAAAAACAGCCAATGAATGCTGTTATTTGCAGTAATCAACAAAGAAAAGAATGAATTTATTCAATTAATTATTTTGTATGGCATCACCTTTTTAAAGTGAAAAAAAGGTCAGAGAGCCTGTCAAAGACCTACAACCTAAATTATATTTGACTTAGCTTAATCAATAAGTTAAACCAATGCTAATAAACAGATCTATTTAGATAAATAAACGACATCTATCTTCTTTACACTTGACTCAGAAGGCTACCGAATCTTTCTATTTAATAATAAGTATATATATATATATATGCGCCTAATATGTAAGACTTTTAAATAAACTAACGGGCTAATACTTTACCAAGCAAACTTAACTTATTTAAGGTAAAGTATAGTCTAGCCTAATCTGTTTTCACCTGTACTTATTATCATGTAAGGTAGTTTTACAGGGAGTCACATACATCATAGTAAGTTAGATGTTTTTTATTTTGAATTACAGTCTCTAATTCTTTTTACACTAATTTTAGAGATTTTTTATTTATTTTTTTACAATGTGTTATTTGTATAATTACTTTTACTAATGTCACATCTTATTTAATACAAAATTTATATATAAAATAAATTACCATTTAAGTAGATAAGGCAAAATCAAAGTTAATAAATAATAGTTATTTTATTTTAGCTAAAATAAATCAAACCCCTTTACACTTTGAATCATGTGCATATAATTCTCTAACTTTTAAAAATTAGCATCTAACCTCGTTATACTTTGAATTATGTATACTTTACCCACTTCTTTATATCTATTGTTCCTTTTATATATCTGTTGTTCCTTTTATAAACTATTGTTTTCTTTGAAAATATTGAAGAACTAAATCTAATTTTTGAAGAAAAAAATGAAAATTTAAATTTTGAAAAAATAAATCAAAGAACTAAATTTAATTTGTTGAGAGGGAAAATGATATCTCTTCATATTTCATTTTGTGTGCACCCTTAAGTTTTGATATAAAATTTCATAATTTGATTAAAATTGAAAATAATGAATTGTTTTTCAATTTTTGAAAAAAAATGAAGATTTTTTTAATTATATGATAGTTACATGAGTGTTTTATTAAATTTATGGATGAAAAATATATGAATGTGAGTAAAATGCACAAAAATTAAAGTACAAAGGAGTAGGATGCATATTTTTAAAGATCAAGGGGCTATATACATAGTACCCAAAGTATAAGGGGGTTTAATGTATTTTAACTTTTCTACTTTATCAAACATGTTTAAAATTGATCTATTTTAATGTGATGAACTAATTTATCACTAAAATGAAATATGACTTATAAATATATATATATATATATATTCACAATCATTTTTAAGATTAGGATTGCATGAATTATGTTTCCATAATTTTCTTAAAACGAAAAGTTTTTCACACGAGAATCTTTTTTTCTTAAATTAATTTTTTACACAATAAAAAAAAATTCTTTATTTTGATTTTTGAAAGGAGCATTACTTATAACACATAAAACATCATATAATTTCTTTATTTTTGAACATGATTCACCATATATAAGCAAAAATTGCATCATGGATAACTTCAAACACTTCATTTAAAGTTAATACTCAATTTTTTATCTTTATATGTATGATTATTTTGTATCTTCATTTTTTTTAATTGGAACTTGATTCAGTTTGCTTAAAGTATTTTTTTTCATCTTGACCATGAGTTATTTCAAATTTTAATTATGGCCGTCCTAGAAGGTTTCACTTGATTGCCAAAAGAAGATACACCGCCTTCTAAACGCAGACTAGCCACGCAAACTGATTGTAAATGGGCCGGTCCACAAAAAATCAAGACTGTCAAAATGACAATTCATAGCCTAATGTGAGTCGTCTATGGATGTAACGGGCCAACCCAAGGACCATTATAATTTTTTTCAAAAAATTATTTTAAATGTTTGTTCAAAATTATTTTAATTTCTTAACTCAAAATAATAATTTTAGACTTAAAAGATTTTAAAACCACATATTCATACTCATGATCAATGCCAAAAAACTTGTAAATAATAAAATACTTAAAGGCATATCAAGTTTTATACCATAAATAACTTCATAACACATCAAATCTATATATAATCTATAAAATATAAAATTACAATATGTATAAGTGGATGTATAATTATGTATTACTAAGTAAATAAATATGTAAATATGGAAGTAAATAACAAAAACACAAACCGATCCGCAGACAATTGAATCCAATCCATGCAGACCGCGCACCAAACAAATTGAGCTCAAATAGATATACATTTTAACAAAACTTAATTTAAGAAGTCTTAATCCACATTTTTCACAAACCAACAGGGTAATCCGTGGATTTTAACACATTTTTCACAAACTCCATTTCAACGACTCTACTAGCTTCCCCTGTGAAGCGGTGGAGGAATTATCTATAACAATCAACACGGTTTTATGAAATCAATCTACTTGACAAACAGGGAAACTCTTGGGGGATTTACCCATAGAATTCCTTAGCAACTTTTGGAAATAAAGTTTCAATTTTTTCTGGGGTTTCTATTTTGTACTCTTTCTCAGTTCATCTCACTCTCAGTTACAAATAAAAAAGCCATGCTGAAAAATAATAATTCCAAACCATCAGTTCCACTAGCAAGCAGACAAAATTTGTAGCACAGGATTAAAATTATTGTAATTAAATATTTAAGGGGTCAAAATAAATTATCTTAAATAAGGGAAATCAAAATCAATAATTTGTATTTTTTGGAGATCAAAATTACATTTTAAGCTTTTTGTATGCAGTACGTAATGACCTCATAAATTAGTTTCTTAAATTAAATGATGTTTAATAATAAATAAATCTGAATATTTTTGTCCTATTAATCATATTTCTATTATATAAAAAAGATACGAGTGTAAAATTTTTATGTATATTGAAATTCAAAATCCATTCTAATGTGCAATAAAATTTTAAAAAATTTATGTCTATTATTTTCCAATCTATCACAAATATATTCAAAGGGGAAAAAATAATCACAAAAAATAGAAAAAAAATAGAGAATTCAAATCCATCATAAATAACTTTCCTCCTTCTATTAATTTCCAAAGAAAAAATTGGATTATTTATTCTTTTAAGCACTATATATTAGAAGTCTTTGTGCTTGCCTGCCTCACCGTATAGCCAGCCTACAATATCGGTGATTGGGAATCTGCTACAATTGAAGGAGAAGAAATATAAATCGCTAATGATGATGGGTTAATTAGCCTAGTAAAATAATAGTAAGGCAGGTTCCTACTTATACCTTTGTAAATTTATAATTTTCCCATTGAAACTTCCATTTTAGTTTTTCTTCCTCTTCTTTGCTACGATTATAAAAAGTGAACTTATTAAAAGAGTTTTTACTATAATGGATTATCGAATAGAGTTAGTTACAATTGTATTATTATTCAATTTAATTTATTTATATAAATTTGACATTTTGTAACATAATGTAGCATATTAGATTAATTGATTGTTTTAATTTTTCTAATTTCTTACAATTGGCATCAGAGTTAATTTTTATTTCATTTTCAAGGTTCAAATTTGTATAAATTTATCATAAATTTACTCTCATGTTCATCCAAAGATATGAATTTTTTTAACAAAAAAATATTGTGATTGTTCTTGTAATGAATTTAATGGATGTGTAAGGAAAAACTTTAATCAGATTTGTTGTCTCTAATGTGTGGAACCTGTATATTGTTTATGATAGTCAAAGATTCAAAATCAAGACTCAGATTTTTGAAATTATACGTGATGTAATTTTGTTTATATAAGAATTGGATTTATATTTATAGTGAATGTGATAGGCACAATTTTGATTATCTTGAACATGCCCGAATATACTAAATTGAATTGGTTAGAGTTTAAGGATATTTCATGAAAATTTTGTTGATTAATTTCATTGATCAAATTCAAAAATTTTTCTTTCTTATTTTTATATGGTTTTAACTTTTAGATTGATTTAAAGTCACAAACCCATACAAAAAATTAGCAAAATGTGGTTGAATTTTGATACTGGATCAAAAATTGGGCTAAGATCTAATTACATAGTTGGCAACTCGCATTAGATATGTATGGGGGCCACATGCCACTATAGGGGTTATAGATAGTGATAAAAATTATACCATCATGCTCCATTCTCTGAGCTTTATTCATGATAATTTTTCAGATTTTTTAAAAATAAAAATATTTTATTTATTTTTATCTAATTTATTTGAATAATTATTTTATGTTATTTGGGCCTACAAATTTTGTTATGTGTTTAATATATATTGGATTATTATATTTAATTTTTCCAAAATTTTTTTGGATATAAAAATATTTTATATAATTATTGTCCTATTTATTTAAGCATTAATTTCATATTTTTTGGACATGAAAAATTTAATGTATGATTTTTACATATTATACTATTGTATTTAACTTTTGTGGACTGATTTGATTTTTGTTGGACATTTGAATATTTTTTGGATTGTTATATGCCATTTGTAAAATTATGTAAGAATTAATTTTGCTCATATTATGCTATGAAATTTTGTATAATTGTGTATTCATCTATTGTGAGATCGGTTATATAAAATTTTATTGAAATTAGATTTTGGAATTGTATATAAAAAAGTGTTATATTAGTAATATATATGCCCTATCGATGCAATATTATTAACATAATTTGTTAGTGATAATATGAGTGTTATGATTGCTTGTTATTTTCTTCAAATTTTAAATATCTTATCGGTATTAGGTTTTAGAAATGTAGCATTTGATCCTTATGTTATATTATGAATTCTTAAATGCCCTATTGGGTTGGGTTTTATAATGTAATATTGTTAGAAATTGCATAATTATTAAAGAAATATTATAGTATGATACTAAGTGGAACATACAATTTTGGAAATTTATGATAAAACTCATAAATTATTATTTTCTCAATCTTTTGTTACTTATATAATTTATCACAGTGAACTGATAAATAAGACTAATTATGAGAATTTGATTAAGTAGAAGATATTTGTGTTGAATTGCTGATATTATATCTGTCAATTACCAAATTTCCTATTTGGCATGGAGAGAGGGAGAGTCAAAGACAGATGATGATTCCATTGTTTCATAAGGGCCTTTCGTGAAAAGTGGACACACTTTAATAGAGTATACTTAATGGTTATGATGTATACTAAGGACAAGACTATCATAAAAGACATTGTTGACTTTCAAAATATCAAAGTAATTATGGACTTTGTAATTGATAAGATTGTAAAGTTTGATAAGGCTGAAAAAGATTTTATCTCTTGTTGGATAAAATTGTTTATGATGATGTTAATGGAATTAGTATGCATATCATGGAACTGGTATACTATTATTATCACCTATGGGCATAAGAGTGGACCTAGAAACTATTCATTTGATTTAACAAGTTTTAGAGTCTCTTCCTGTTCAAAAAGATGTTCTTGAGATATTATATCACACCTAAAAAGGTGAGTAGACTTTTATTAAAATGACCTTTATAGGTAGTCAAGCAGAAGATGACGTGAAGAATTGAAAGATCTCTGTGCTCACTTTATTTCACACGAACAGAGTATTGAGCATGAAAATAAATCACACTTAAAGGAATCTAACTTTAACAAGCAAGAAAGTTGATTTGAGTGTGTATCATAATAAATCAAGATATTCCACTAGCTTTAGTGAGACGTTCTGTCAAACACTTAGTGGTTAGACAAAGGTGCAATCATTTCCATTACAAATTTATTATAAGTGTTAAGAATCAAGAGGAAGCTAAGTGATAAAAACCAATAGTCAGATTGAAAATGGTGGAAACATCCAAGATGAATATATAGAGGTAATTACTATTTGAAAATTAGAAAGTTAGTCAGTTAAATATTGTGATTGGATATAAAAGGGCTACAATTAATGTGGGATCCTTAATGCTATAGAATAAGTATCTAGGTGATATCTCCATAAAAGGATGAAGCGATTGATGAAAGAAGAAATTCTTCATGGCCTAGACTTATCTCTTTTGATGTATGCATCGATTACATTAAGGGAGTTACTTCCTAATAAAGTTAGTGGACCAGAATGTTGGATATATTAGAGTTGATTTACAATAATATAGGTGAATTGATAACATTAAGTGATATGGGTGGATATTGATAGTTTACTTTTATTAGTGATTGATAATTTTTTTTTGTTAAGTAGAAATATCCTTTGAAAAGTTAGAATCCTTAAATTCTTTTGAGGTATTTAAAGTTGAGATTGAACTCAAAATGATAAGAAAATTAAGTGTGTCAGTTTTGATATCATTGGTGAGTGCTATGGATATACGATAAATTGATGAAAAGTCTTATTCTTTTATGTGATATATCCAAGATTGTGATTTGTGAGGCTAGCAATCTTATGCCTGGAACGTCTGAATAGGATTGGATCTCAAAGAAGGTGAAATTACATGCTTATAGACATGATTGAATATATGTTGGCGCATTTGATTTTACTAGACTTTGTATAAGATGATGCTTTACGACTTATATTCTGAATCAAGTTCCTAATAAGTCTATATTTAAAACCCTATATGATTTGTTGTATGGGAAAAGCCTAGTCTTAGGCATTTCCATATATGGGGTTGCAAATCTAAAGTAAAGTCATATGATCCATTTATTAAGTAACTTGATCCAAAAATTATTGATGGTCACTTTGTTAGATGTTGTAACGGCTACAAAAGTAGTAGATTTTATTGTCTCATCCACACCACTAGGGTTATTAAAGGACCTTGTTTCGTTTATTGGCTGAATAATGGGAGTAAAAGACCATATAACATCTTTCCTAGAGAGGTAAAAGTTGTTATTTCTCTAACACCATTGTTGGTTGATAAAATCGAATTGATCAAGTAAATGATCTAGTACAACAAATGGTAAAACTAACATTAAAAATTGAAAGAGCTTAATGCTTCATTGGTAGTAGAAAATAACTAAGTCTTATAAATAAAGTACCTTTGAGGAAATTCTAGATTGCTTGAAGATATAATATTATTAATGACTATGTGTTATACCTGTAAGAGCACGAATTTGACGTCAATGATGGATTGCTTTGATGATCCATAATGATGTGTGAGATCATATAAAGATACCTATTGGTTGCAAGCCTATTAGATGTAAATGGCCTTTAAGATCAAAATGGATAATTAAGGAATGATTAAGAGATATAAGGCCATATTGATGGCAAATGGCCACATTTAGAAAGTGGTGATAATAATTTTTTTCTTATTTGTTTTAATTAAATACTCATTTAGAGTTACTATGGCACTAGTAGCTCATTTTGACCTGGGGCTTTACCAGATACATGACAGCTTTCTTGATTGGTGATTAGCCAAAAAAATTATTTATGTAAACCAACCAGATGATGTATAAGATAAGAGTAAAAAACACTTAATGTGTAAATTAAAAGGATTCATAAATATGATTTGAATAAGATGTTTATACAATGGTATCTTAAGATTGTTGAGATTATTGCTTTTCTTGGGTTTAAGGAGAATGATGTAGATCTATATATCTATTTTAAGTTGGATGATGGCATATTTATGTTTTTAGTCTTATGTTGATGATATTCTCTTTGAAAACAATGCTATGAGTCCTATGATTGAGATAAAGCAAATACTGTTTACATAAGAAGAATTTTAGTGATGCTTTTTTCGTATTGGGAATATGGATCCATTATGAAAGATCACAAGGTCTTTTTGGCATGTCTCAAAGATTACATGTTGAAAAGGTGCCAAAAGGTTCAATATGTTTTATGTACTTTCCAAGTATTGCACCCTTTCAAAGGGTTGAGATTCTTTCTAAAGCCCAATGTCCTTAAAATAGTGTAAAGATCAAAGTAGGTCACATATGCTTCCATTGTTGGTAGCCTATTGCATGCTCAAGTATATACACATCTTGATACTGATATTGGTTTAGTGTACTTACACTACAAAAAAAATTGTTTTTAGCGACCGAAAATTTCGGTCGCTAAAATCTAAATTTCGATCGCAGAAATTATTTGCGACCGAACAGAGACCGAACATCAGGAGTCCCTAAAACTTTAGTCGCAGCCCAACCAGCAACCGGGGGGTTCGGTCGCTGAACTTAGCGACCGAATTAGCGACTACATATGTCGGTGACAAAAAACTTTCGAAGGTCGGTCGCCATTTGTGTTTTTGCAACCAAATAT
>JANHAO010012597.1:0-16291 GCA_026873985.1 Saraca asoca | reverse complement strand
GAAAGAGAATTTAGGGAAAAAATTTTGGAAGTAAAAATTGAACCAGACCGGAATAATAACTTTATAATTAGAAAATGAGTAGAGATGTTATAGAATAGATTTACAATTTATCAAATTACACTTGTAACTCTCACTTCTTCTATAAATAGGAAGAAAAATCACTATAACAAAGAGAGAGTGGAAAATACATACAGAAATGCTGTCAAAATAGTGAGAGAATATTTGTACTCATGTTCCGCTAGTCTGAACAATAAAATAACCGCACAAAAGCAAGTACAATCACCATGGATGTAAGAGTCACACTGACTTTAGCCAAACCACATCAAAAACCTTCAGTGTCCATCTTATTCTTCCTTTTTCTTGCTTTTGTTGTTTTCTTGCTTTTTTACACCTTTTATAGTAGTTTGAATTTCAGAACTTTTGGTTTACTGATTATCAAAATCGACTATTAACAGATACCTTAAATGTAAGGTATATAAAATAAATTTAAACCATATCACATATCATTACATTGTAATTTTTCCTAAAAAAAATATTAATATCGGAGGATAGTTGAATAATGATGAATTGACTCTCAAATAATTATTTATTAGTGAACTATATTTAAAAGTTGAAGTAATGTTCATGACATTTAATAATGCAATAATTACATTATTAATTATTAATGTAAAATTTTTTACAACTAAATCAGTAGCAACTATCAAGACATACAAACACTTTTTCATGTTGGATCATTAAAAGAGAGAAGTTTCAAGGCCTCGCTAAAGAAAAATTTCGAAGTCTTCCTTGATGTCATTGCTTACCTTTAGCTATGAGTCTATTTAAAGTAGTAACTGATAAGTTAGTTGATAATTGATAAATAAATTATTTATTATTTTATTAGTTGATATCTATTAACTATTGATTGAAAATTAATAAATTGATTTATTATATTAAAAGTGTTTAATAAAATTAGTTATTAAACTAACTTATACATGTAAAGTAACATAATATCAATAAATAATATATGAAGTAAATTAATTTATATTTCTTTGGAGAATAAAATATATTAATGCAATCAAAATATTCACAATAAAAATAAAATTTCCTAAATTTTAATTAATTATATTTTATAATATTGTATATTTATTTATTTTTATTTATGTTAATTTAATGAGCATAGGCCAAATATGCAATGATATGTGAAATTTTTTTTTCCACTTTAACTTTGTGGAAAAAATATATTGAAAACAGTATGATATTAAAAAAAATAAGTATTGAAAATGAGGGTTCTAATTATTTAGGACAGAAGCTATCACTTAACCAAAAAAAGAATGATAAATTAAGAAAAATAATTGAAAATTTTATTTCAATAAGCTGCATGTTTCTTGAAATAACTTCTTAAAAAAGTCTCTTTCTTAAAAAATTAGTGCACTAATTACCTCTAATATATATATATATATATATAAACTGTTTGATTAAGCTAAAAAGTTAAAAATTAATTTTTTTGATGTGTCAAATACTCTATTTAATTATTTAATTGTAGTATATTCTTTCTTCTTACATATAATAGCATAGCTGGCAATGTAATTGAACAAAAATTGCATGTCTGATTACGGAAACTACCTAGGTTTTTAAGAGTAGCTATTTGGGATTTTGGCAAAAATTGCAATTCAAAACTTTCACGAAAGCTTCACTAATGGCTAAGAGGAGAGAAAGTAGTTGAGTTTCCAAGTTCCGTGTATCAAGTCGGTCAATGTATGGATACCTAAACTATTTAAGCAAGGTTCGGAAGAAATCGCCGTGCGTAAACTAAGGCAGATGACCAATAGTTACAAATTTAACACGTGGAACAGTAATTAATGGTCACATAAATCTAGCCTTTAACGAGATTTCCTAAGCTAGTGCCTTTGCTGTGAATTGTTACTTACAATACAGCATCCAGTGTTTAGACACAAAACAAACATGCTTTAGACAATCCAAAATTACTAAAACAGAGACTTTGCCAGCCGCTAAAAAGTAAGACAATAAAAAGGCCAAGTCAGGGAATAGGGATGCGCATTTAATTTAACGATATGAATATGAATGGCCAGCAAAAGAGTGAAGAGGTGAATCTGGCACAGGTACAGCTTCAAGCCTGGCCCGAGGATAGTGCCACACTCGCTTATCATCATGTGTTGAGTATGGCCTACCTGGAGCAGCTTCTCTCCTTGCAACGTCATTAGCATCTCTCAACCTTCTTCCACCGTAAGAGCGTGAAGAGATTTCCTCTCTTCTCAAAGGCGGCACATTTGGGTTCCTTGATGCACCATAGCGAGGAGCATAAAATGGATCATTTGGATCATTTGCATAGTCTTGTCCTGCACCATAACTATGACCTCGACATTCCCTCTCAGTCAAATAATCAGGGTGAACCTTTTCATAGTCATGTCTTGCACCGTGATTATGGCCTTGATATTCACTCCCCGTCAAATAACCATGGTGATCAGTGTGTAGAATTTCAGCATGTGCTGGAGAGACATTGTCCCTGTGGATAGGGCTACAGGGATGAAGGTGTTCTGGTTCATAATCTCTTCTATAAGGTTCTAGTACAGGATTAACACGAGAGGGAGGAGTCAAAATTCTTCTATCCTGTTGGAGACCGTAAGCCCGATAGTCCTTTCCATTAAGAAATAAATCACGTGGAATTTCATCTCTCCATTCAATCCGGTTATGCCTTCCATGCAATACCGGAGTATAACGATCACCATGACTATCGGCATAATGATCTCTAGCAGATCTTTCCCAGTGTGAGTGGGACCTTGATGCTCTAGAATCATCAAGAGCTTCCCTCTTCCGAATTAGTGGCTTTGGAGGGGAGCGAACAGGCTTCAAGGTTGAATGAACTTCAACTGGACGGAAAAGTTCTGTCAGCTTCCGGACCTGAAACAGAAGATATGAATATAACTTATAAAGAAATTAACAAAAGCGAGACACCTCACAAAAGGCAAAGATTGATTCTCACTTGTCTGACAGTAAGTTCTATTTTGAACTTATGCTTTTCGTTATAATTTTCCTTGATGGCCTTTCTGAAAATGCTCTCATGTAGTGGGAAACAATCCTTTACAACGGTGAACCGTACCTGTATGTCATAGACATCAGCACATAAACCTTGATAAAACAAAGCCAAGCAATATTTACAAGACAAATCACTTAGGTAAGTAAATATCACACAGCTAAGCACATAAAAGAGAGGTGGTGCAGTAACCTGAGCAGGAAAGGAACCACCAAAAGCTTCAGGTTCAAGTTTCATGCCACCGGAAGATGATGCCTTGTAAATCCCATACAACAGCTTAAGATCAAAATCATAAAGGAACAGCTTAAGCCCAGGCTTGATTCCTAAAACAACATCCTTTTTACTAGTTGAGACACCCATAAGACGATAATGGAAACAATCTGGCTTTGTCTTTGAACTGCACATGAATATTAAGCCACCAAGCTTTTCTTTCTTTTTCTCATTTGGTTGATGACTTTGCATGCCTCCATGCTTAACTTTGTTATCTCCACTCTTTACACCCCTGATTGCCTCTACACGTTTCTCTTTATTCTTCTGTTTCACTTGACTCTTATCCAACTCACTGAACTTCCTTTTATTCTTTTGAGCTTCACGACTCTTCCCAAGAAGTAGTTTATCACTACTGCTTCTATTTTGGCCGTCTTTATTCTTCTCAGCATCCTGGTTCTTCTCTTTAGGTTGTTCATCTGCAGTTCTCTTCTGTTGGTTGTCTTCTGAAATTCGTTTCACAACGGACTCCTCTCCATTATGGCTGCATTCTGTGTTGCCCTGTAACTTCTTATTCCTCCTCCAATTTTTTTGTATGCCTTGAATCTGCTGAGTGCCATTATTCTTTTTGGTCTTAAATTTACCAGGCTGAGATTTCTTCACAATTTTAGATTTGGCCTTTAACGAATGTGGAGTATTCTTGTCACACAGCAGTTGTTCACTAGATCTATCAGGAGGATTCTGTGTGTCCTTATTTCTCTCATCCTTTTCTAATGGCTCAGGTTTAGAAGACACTTCTGGAACATTCTCAGCATCATTCTTTCTGTCTTCTTCCATATCACACCCACAAGCTTCTAAAGGAAAATGTTACTACAAACAACAAATTAAAAAATAATAACACAATGGATAAAATCTTAAAATTAACAAAGAAAAGAGTACTTATTTAAGTGCATTTCAACCAGATACTTAAGCTTAACTATGAATTAGGCAAATACTTAACATGTGCAAAACTACTAAAAATATTTATACACTCAACATACTTGAAATTTCAAACTCCCAAACAACATTACTGATGAATGGAACAGAAATGTAAATCAGTGCCAGTGTGCCAAAACCTAATAAATGTGTAGGTACATGTCCACTAGATATATAAAGGCACATAAGAATAGTTAGAGGGTCATGCAAAGCATATGTGGTGATTCACAAAATCAGAGTACGACTGATACTTTCAATTTACCAAGAAAACATAGAAAGGCATCAAGTCATGGACATGCATGTATATATGCATCAAGGAGTTCATGTCTTACTAGATCCAGCTACAAAAACTAAGGCAAATAAAAGGATATTCTTCAATGCAATCAAATGATCAAAATTTTGAGAACAGCTTTATCCAAAAAATAAAAGTTAAAATAGTGAATTACTTGCATTACTTTTCCATATGTATTGCTTCCTAGAAAGATATAATAGCAGTAATTATTTTGAGAAAATCATATTTAATTGCAACTCCTCTCTTCCCTGAATTGGCTATAAAGTGCGAGCTTTACTATTTTGTTTGTCCTCCATTTCCATTATTTTTTTTTCCAACAAAAAATGAAAATCATTATTAAGAGAAGGAATTATAGTACGTGAGCAGAGAATGAGCAACCCTTTTCCATTATTATGTGATTGCTCTTGCATGTGTATTTATACTCCAAACAACATGAAGTCATCGATGATAGTAAATTCATCCTCTATGCTTAAAGATGGGGAAAAAAGTATCCCCAACAATGAACTATCAATGACTGACTCCAATTAGTTCATTATACACCCAATGCTTCATTAAAAGAACAGTTATTTACATCAACAAATAAACCAAAAATAGCTGGAAAATCTACAGCATAAGGCATCCTTTTTTTTTTTTTAATTTTCTTCATGATAGTTGATTTGGACTTGCCAAAAACTTTCCATAATAATCCAATTAGTTGCAGCCAGAATATCCATATATCTTACCCACTTTCTTAAATTTCCTTCACCCTTCACATGATTATATTGTTTCCCTTTGGTGAAACTTCCACAAGCATATGCACCATCATTACCCATAAATACTGATATTTCTACCATTACTTATTTGGTTCTTTCCTTATGAAACCTAAAAGAAAATCCCATATCTCCACTCCCAGTAAAAGTTATTTTCTACTGGTATCCTTGGCATGATGCAAAAGTTTTAAAAGCATCTAAAGGCAAATGCCATACAATTGCAAAAGGTCACCATTCAGTATGAAATCAAGCACAGCAGGGGGAGATTAACACGAAGCAGGGTTAAACAGGTGGCCATGGAAGGTGAGAGGGGATTGAAGATCAAATCTAATTTGGCATTCTCACAAGTCCAGTTTTGATCATTTAAAGAATTAGCAAGTGCAGGACAAAGCTCTGTGGTAGCCTAGTAGCTTATCAAGTACACATTTTTGAAAGAATCAAAGTTAGAGGGCCAAAATAGCCAAACATTTACCCTAGATTATAACAAATGTCAATTGAATCCAATGCCAGACATTACCCAATTATCATACAAACTTGAAGACGAGAATTTGACACTGAAGACGGCACTTTGGTCCTGAGAAACAGAAAACCCATGAAAATTAAGCTAATGCAGATTCCGAAATCCCCTACCAATTCGTTAGAGATACGGAATTTCATTACAAAAAATGGCTAACAATCAACAAACAGATGAAATCGAAACAACATGTTCTCACATCACGGGTACCCCTGACAAACCCAAAATTCATCTAGTTTAGCTTCATGTTTATATCTAATCAAACACCTCAGTGCGATAATTGATCATCTGAACCTACACAAGAACAGCCGCACACACACAAAGAAGCGAGCAGAGAGAGAGAGAGAGAGAGAGAGAGAGAGATTACCTTTGCAAAGAGAATGAAGCAGAGAGAGATCCCAAGGGTGAATTGAAGAAAACCAGTGAGGGATTCTGGAGATGGATGATGGGTCGCCGATGCCTTGCAAATAGGCCGCCTGCTTTTGCAAACGGACCACTGGAACTCAGTTTTCTAGTAAAAGACCAAAAGTCAAGGGTTAATATATATGTTGTAGTTTTCGTAAGGGAGTTTCGCTGAATCGATAACTCTCTTAAATCTAATTATTGAAACTATTTCAATTTTGCTGTCACCATATTTATGGTATTAAAATATATTTATTAATCCTTAATTTTCATTTAAAAATAGTTACTTTTATTATCTGCTAACATTTTACTTTTGCATATTAAGTTTATCTCATGAAAATAATATAATTTTTTATTTTTTTAATTTATTTACTATTATTATATACTTTAAAATATCCATACTACATATTATTACAGCTTTTATAGAAAAAAAATCATACATTTCACAATTTTTCATTAAAATTACAACTTTTTATAAAAAAAAATTCAAATATTTTTAAAAGAAAATTTTATGTATTTTCTATACATATAATATATACAAATTAATTATAAAAATTTATATATAAATTATTTTCATATTAAAATTGCATAAAAATTTACATAATATCATGCTACCTGGAGCACATACTGAAGCTTCCACCGTTTATTTATTGTTCAGTAATTTGTCACATTTTTAACTTAACTCTTCACTGGATAAATGGGATGTTTTATTCGATTTGTCTCATAAAGAGATTTCAATCTGTGATATAATAAATGGCCAATCTATTATAAACTATAAAATAGAATAATAGAGTTCAACATCCTCCGTCTTTTTGTCCTCCTTGCTATGTGTGACTATATGAGGAGTTACTTTTTAAATAAACTTTCAATTTTAAACTTTATTTACCGAAGCACAGTCTTTTATAAAAGATTATTACAAGTCAGCTGTTAGGTGTAAAATCTGTGGCGTAAAGTATGAGAGAATGATAATTTTATCCGTTTATATAAGAGTCAACTGATATATAATTTTAATAATGAATTGTATTTATCATCATTATTTAAGAAAACATTAGTTGTTTAATATAGCTGCTTATGATCACAAATTCAAATTGTAAAATCATGATTAGAATTGCATCGTGATTACCAAATTAAGGAGAAATAAATATTATAAAAGCTATAAAATGCTTCTTTTGTGTTTTCTTTACTTCACTTCACTAGGTTTTCTCTCTTATGTGATTTCTTCCCTCACTTTCTAGGTTTGAAGGCATTTTTTATCCTAAAATTATGTTTGTTGACGATGAATTTCGGTTCTGTCGGAATCCAACCAACTAGAGAGGTTATTCTAGGACTCAAACTGTTTTCGGTTAATGAAGATGGAGAACGAAGGGGAGGAATGGGGGAAAAGCGGCTGAGACATAATATTTTTAACGTGTTTTGATCAAAGTAAAATAACACCGGTCCCTATGTTCACAATAGCATTTTATTTACCTGAGAAGAGTTTTACAAAGTTTCGGTATATATATCTTTTCTGCCCCTTACAGTGGTCTCCTTCCTCTTATTTATAGAGAATTGAGAGGTTACAAATGTAATTACATAATTCGTATTTCTGTTACATCAAAATAAATATATAAGACAGCCTAAACTATTGTAAAATGTCTTCTGCAGACTACCGATTGACTTTTGATATTTGCTTTTTATGGGTGGGCCTACGCACCAAGTCTGAAAGTCATTATTTCATGGTTTAGCTGAACGAGGTGTGATATTTGTGAGATGGGACTCAATCGTTGCTAGCTTTCAGTTAGCGAGGACGATCTTTGCGAGCTCGCCTTTGGCAATGCGAGCTTGCTTATAGCAAGCTACCAGCTATGTGAGTCGGGTCTTGTCCCTTAGCGAGTTAGGATTTTTGTCTTGTTTTATGTTTGTATAGACAATGGTCTAGTAAGCTTGGCTCTTTTTCTCTATTGGCCTTAGTCTACTGCTGGGCATTTGCCAGCCCATCTAGCAGAATCGGATATTACTCATAACATTAAGTCCCCCAACTCTCAGCTCGTTTTGCGAGCTGGGAGTTAAATAGTTTCACTGGTAAAGGACATTCTTTATGGATTACCGTGCAGTCAAAGTCCTTAGTTAGCCTATCATTTCATCTGATCCAAGCCATACCTTAGGCTATACGTGTCTCACCGCCATGGATGAATCTGCCTCGTTTTCCTCCAAGGCCTTTAATGAAAGTGGTTGGGAGTTCTTCTGAACTCTTTGGTGAGACCTGACTACTCTATATAAAGCATGGGGGAAGGGTTCCTCCTCCTTCATTGAGTAAACTGATGGTTATCTTAAACAAGCCCCCCATACTTCTAATAAAAAGCTTTTCCGATGAGGCATGTATGGTCTACTGCAAAAGGTTACAAGGCGTGAATGACCTACTACACGTAACTCCCATGAGTAGCTTCTCCTGTTGGCCATTGGAAGGTCTTATATGGGCCTTGGATTATTTCCTCCCGATGATGCTGTGAGGCCTCACTTTTCTAGCCATGTCTATCGGCTTCTCAGTCCTAGTGCAACGGATGAATCAGGAAAAGAATTGTTAGCTATTGAGGAGCTCACGCACTAGCCGGTCCTCCTGCTGGTGCTGGCTAGAGTTCATCTCCATGAAGCCAGTCTTCTTTTCCAGAAGTCGTAGGCTTCTTTTTATTTTGACTTATATTCTGAATTTTCTCAATGTAAATTCACCTTGTTGAGGCTTTTAATGAATGAAACCTTTGTGATTCTTGTATGTTGCACTGTGTTTGAATGTTCTGTACATCACAATGAGATATTTGAATAGCCAATCAACAATGTTTCTCAGTAAGCAACAAGTTAAGCATCGAGGTGACTTAGTTGCAAGTAGTATATAGGTAGATCGCATGAGAGCTGCGCCTAATTGAGAAGTCACATGTGAGCTGCGAATATTTGGTCATATGAGAGTTACGAATTATTAAGTTGCGAACATGTGGTACCTGAGCAAGTTGACCATGTGGATAAGGTGGTGTGCATATAGTGCCTGAGAAAGTTAGTCGTATGCATGAGCAGTAGAGGGTTGTGTACACATGGTGCCTAAGAAAGTTAGTCATGTGCCCGAGCTGGAAGTCGCATGAGAGCTGTGAATTATTTGATTGCACATATATAGTGCCTAAGAAAGCTAGCCGTATGCATGATAAATAATAGGTCGTGCATGTGTGGTGCCTAATAAAGTTGGTCGAACGTGCGATGCCTAAGAAAGTTGGTCATATACATGATTCATAAGGTCAGGTGCACATAGTGCCTAAGAAAGTTGGCCATGTGCTTGTCATATATGAGATCACATGCATATGATGCCTGAGAAAGTTGGTCATATGCATAGCAAAATCACATGCACATGGTGCCTAAGAAAGTTAGTCATGTACATGTTGGATAAGGGGCCGCGCATGTGGTGTCTAAGAAAGTTGGTCACATGCGCAACGAAGTCATGTGCATATGGTGCCTAAGAAAATTGGTCATATGCACAGGCTGGAGGTTGTATGCATACAATGCCTAAGAAAGTTGATCATATACATAGTGATGTAATGTACATATGGTGCCTAAGGAAGTTGGTCATATGCATACTTGTTCGCATTAGAACAATGCTGTGAAGTAGGTCATTCTAATGTGATGGCAATATAAATCGAAGCTCAAAAGGATACAGTTATAAGTTGAAATAGAGGAGCTCGCATCTTGAGGGCCAACTTCTGAATTAACACTTGCTGAGAATTCACTCAAGCTATATACATCAAAACTTGGGTCATTTTTACATGCTTCGTTACAAGACTAGAATATGGTTCTTACTACAGTGGACTACTCTCACTAGGGATCCCACTGAGGCTGAGAGGGTTGTTGTCTTATGGGCCGTAGCATTTATTCTCTTGGATGGCCCCTCTTGATTAGATCTTTGATCGCATCTCTAAGGGCTTGACAATCCTAAGTGTTGTGCCCGTCTTTGTTATGGTATGCACAAAACTTATTCGTGTTTCTATTCCTACGAGGAGTCCTCAAGGGAGTGGGAGCCTTGAGGTCTTCTCTACTATTTTCTGTCACAAAAATCCTATTCGAAGTGTCCAATAGGATGCTATAATGATCGTGATGACCTAAAGGCTGAGGTCGCTCGATTCTTGCTTTCTTCGAGAGCTGGCCATTGGGGATGATCTTTTGACCCTCATTGTTCCTCTTTTTACTCTGCTCAAAATTGCTCGCCTTATCCCTCTGATTTTCTTAACCAAAGGTCTCTTCCCACTTGATTTATTTGGCAGCTCGATTATAAAATTCTCCTAAGTTTGCCATTGGGGATTTGTACATGCTTTTGTACAATTTACCATCCTTATGAAGTCCTACCCAGATTGCTAATTAGGATGCTCTCATCAGATTGTAGCAAGATGACAGGGGGGAGTGAGTTGCCTCTTCAGTGCCCTATATTGATTGAGGAATTTTTCCTAACACTCTTTTCCAGTTGTTGATACTGTGGGCTGGGAGGCTTCTAAACCACATTCGAGGTGTATCTTCCAATGTGGTTGGGAAGATACAACATTTAATCGGGGGGTTACTTGTTTAGAGTTCCATCTGGATTTTGAACATATCCATGTGGTTATGTGGATCGTTGTCTCCATTGTATAGTGGGATAGAAAGGATTTTGAGCTTATGAGGGAGGGGCTCCATCTCAATTTCCTTGGAGAAGGGTGTTTAACCTTCTGAGTGACTTCGATCATCTCAAGCTTGGGGGTGTGCCTCTAACTACTTCGCCCTCTGAAGCAACTTTTCTACCAACAAACTCAATCCCCCAGATTACTAGCTAGAGGCCTGAAGGCTCTTCTCATCTTCCTGATCACACGAGCAACAACCAGAAGTGTGCTCTTGATTAGCTCTATTCGAACTTGCAGCTTGCTATTGCTGGTGAATGTTCTAGGGTATAGCAACCTTGGTCTGCCTTTGCAAATCCTAGGCTTGCGCTTGTGCCAGCATCCGCAATGCCTCGACCATTTTTCTTACTGAACGTTCTAGCTCTTCCTGGCGTTGATGCCATATTTGCACTTGTTAGTGTCAAGGATAGTAACGGTAGGTTGGCGATGAGCCGAGGGGGGCAAACCATTGGTGGCCTCGACGATGGAAGAACTTGCCGTGTGACCCTCAAGCTAGTTATTTGTAGCATCTGGCTTCCTGATGGCTTTTCCCCTGGCCATTACAACTAAATAGAGAATGAATGGGAATACAAAAAAATCAACCAGAACTTAGATGAGTCCCTACAAATGGTACCAAAATGTTGACGGTGGATTTCGATTCTATCGTAATCTAGCCAACCAGAGAGGTTCTCCTAGGATTCAAACTATTTTTGGCTGATGAAGATGGAGAATGAAGGAGAAGAATGGCGGAGGAGTGGCTGAGACATAATATTTTTAACATGATTTGGCTAAAGTCGGACAGCATTAACCTCTACGTCCATAGTAGAATTTTATTTATCTAAGAAGAGTTTTATAGAGTTTCGGTATATATATCTTTTCTGCCCCTACAATGGTCTCCTTCCTCTTATTTATAAAGGATGGGGAGGTTACAAATATAATTACATAGTTTGTATTTCTGTTATATCAAAATAAATATACAAGACAACCTAAACTACTACAAAATATCTTTTGTAGACTGTTGGTTGACTTTTGATATTTGCTTTCTGTGGGTGGGCCCACGCACTAAGTCTGAAAGTCGCTACTTCATGGTTTAGCTAGACGAGGTGCAATATTTACGATATGGGACTTAGTCATTGCTAGCCTTCAATCAGCTGCGAGCTCACTTATAGCGAGCTACCAGCTATGTAAGCTAGAACTTCTATCTTATTCTATGCCCACGTGGACAATGGTCTAGCAAGCTTGGCTCTTTTTCTCTCTTGGCCTTAGTCTGCTGCTGGGCCTTTGCCAGCCTGTTGACGTCAGAATTTGGTCTGCATGGAGAGTCCCAGATTTTAGCCAATGGGGGATGAGTTATAGGATCCAATACTGCTTTCGAAGCGTGAAGAGGCAAAGGGAAAGGGAGAAGCATGACATGGTGTTTTTAACATGGTTTGGCTAAATTTGGGAAGTGCCGGACCCTACGTCCACGACAGAGTTTTATTGATATTTGAAAAGAGATTTTTACAGTAATTTTGCATGTAGGTTTCCGACTTTCTCCTCCCTTTATTCTAACAATGCCATTCTATTTATAGACGAAGGAAGGGTTACATACATTAATTACAAGCTACAGTTATGTTACATCAAGAAATAAATAGAAAAGACAGATAGACTTTGGTAATTCGGTTGTTGTAGGCTTCTGCCTGTGGGGTAGGCCCCTCTTGTTGGCTATGGACTAGTATTTGTATGTGCTCTCCGCTCGGTATCGTCCCACACGTGAAGTGTTTATCATTTCAAGCTGGGGTTCCTAGCTCGGGGTCGCTATGGTAGGTCACTGTAGCGAGC
Source organism: Saraca asoca (assembly GCA_026873985.1). Classification (NCBI taxonomy): domain Eukaryota; kingdom Viridiplantae; phylum Streptophyta; class Magnoliopsida; order Fabales; family Fabaceae; genus Saraca; species Saraca asoca. The sequence continues at coordinate 3,657 of JANHAO010012597.1, read as the reverse complement.
TTGGTGCTGCTATAGCGGGGTGGCAAGCTCGAGTAGGATGATTAACTACTTCGCGAGCTGATATCAGGATGACCTCGCTATGTCGCTTTCTGATGGAGGGCGAAGCGAAGCTTGTTGGGCGTCATTGGCGAGCCGAGGGACTTAGCCTTTGCCGGGCTCGGGTCTGTCTCACTCTCTTGAGGCCACTTTTCACCTATAATATAAGCCCCCCAACTCTCAGTTTGCTTTGTGAACCAAGAGTTGTAAGTTTTTCGAGGCTCTATTCGTATCTCCAGTCAATATCCTTGCTTAATCGGATTGTCATTTCATATGTCTTTTCACTCTACTTTAGGCCATGTTTTCTTCTGTTTGCCATTTTTGGCCATTGGCGTGGCATTGTAGCTTGTTTCGGGCCGTTGGATGGAGATCAATCAGATGTCTTCTGGATTTTTCAATGGGCCAAGCGGGTCTTTTTATAACCTAAGGGATTCCTTCTTTTGTTTCAGAGAAGTTCGATGAAGGAGACTAATGAGCCCCTTGCGTTTTTGGTGGCTTGGCTTCTGACAAAGCTCGTCGAGATATGAATGGCCTGTTGCAGAGTGTTGGGAGGCATGGATAGCCTGTTGCACGTGGCTCCACCATAAGATCCATTTGGTAGGCTCCTGGGAGATCTTATGCTTATCTTGGGCTATCTTCCCCGGGTCCCTCCATAGGATCCAACGTCGCTGGCCAGGCCCTTGTTGCCTTTTTGATTTATTCTAGGTCTGGTCGAGAAGGGATCACCGATTGGGTCTGGGAAAACTGCAGGAGTGGAATTGCTGATCTTTATGCTGGTGGGAGTTTGCCTCCTGGTTTAGTCGACTCATCGTTTTCTTGCCGGAATGGTCGTATTAGGCTTGTAGGCTTCTTGCCTTTGTTTCTGTATTTCTTCTTCATCTAATGTAATTTTGCCTTGTTAAGCGAGGCCTTTTCTGTTGTATAGGCTTTCTGAATGTTGGAATAGATGCTTTGTGCACTGTTGTTTACATGTTTCTGATGACTAATGAAATATTTTTTTTTTGCCAATTGGCTGTGCTTTAGTTCTTTGCCTTTTGCTTGATTGTTCTTAGCAAGTGAGAGTCAGGTCGCATGTGAGCTACGATTGATGAGAGATCAAGTGTACGAACCGTGATTTTCTAGCTGTATGCTAGCCATGAATGTATGTGTTGCATGAGAGCTGCGGTGAGTTCATTCTAGCGTCCTTGCTATGTGGCAAGCTGGTCGTCCATTGTTCAATTTGGAAATGCTCTCAAGGTAGGCTCTGGGGCAGTCTCACTCTCGGACGCGAGGTAGGTTTTGGAGTTGTCTTTCCCTCAGACAGGTTTTGTGTTTGCGCTATCGCGAGGTAGGTTCTGGGCCGTCTCACCCTCGGACACAAGGTAGGCTCTAGGGTCGTCTCAGCCTCGGACGCGAGGTAAGCTCTAGGTCATCTCACCCTCAGCCAGGATTTGTTGTTGCTAAGATGACGGCTTGCCACATAGCGAGATCGCATGTGCATATGATAGTAAGCTCATTGCTCAATGGTCAGGGAATTTGTACTCTTGGTCGTAGTTCATGAGATGTGGGTTGCTCTGGATATTGACGGGGTAAGCCTTGGCCGTCTCAGCCCTGAATGAATCCTTGCAATGATGGAGTGAAAACTCTTTTCTAGACAATACTTTTTTGGCCAATCGGTAACTTACATTGATTCAGCATACAGTAGTTGATACAACTAATTGCCATTGATGACAAGTGAATGTTACAGGATTAGAATATGATTCTGATAGAGGGCTTAGGCTCTTGGGTGGTAATTCATTGAGCTTGTCGAGCGTGCTGCTCTGGTGGCCTTACCACATAATCCTGCAATGAGCCTCTTCTAATGAGGTCTTCAATGGCATCTTTCAGTGCCCGACACTCTGAGGTGGTATGTCCAACCTCATTGTGGTAAGCGCAGAATCTGCTTGGACCTCTGGACTTGGCAGTGGCTCTCATTCGTCTGGGCCTTTCGATGTCCTCGTTGTTCTTTTCCGTGACAAAAATTTTATCCTGTGTATCGGACAGGATGTTGTAGCTTTTGAAGCGATCTCCAGGTTGATGAGGCTTCGCCTTCTTCACGGATTGAGGAGTGGTGTCATCGTGGCTCTCGCTCCCCATCTTTTTGCTCGTGGTGGGACCATTGGAGTTCGCTTTATGCCTGGGCTCCTCAGTTCCGATGGTTTCTTCTCATCTTATTTGTTTAGTAGCTTGCTCGTAGAATTCAGGAAGGTCCTGAGCTGGGGACTTGTAGAGGCTTCAGTACAGTTTACCGTCTTTGTGAAGTCCCATTGAGATAGTTGTTAAGATACTTTCCTCAAAAGGATTTTCCACTGAGTTGGCTTTGTGTCTGAATCGAGCTATGTAATCTTTTAACGACTCATTTTTGCGCTGAAAAATCATTATAAGGTGACAGGGTGGCGCGAGCTACCTCTTTAGTGCTTGATATTGGTCGACAAACTTTCTTTGTCACTCATTCCAACCGTTAATGCTGCAGGGTGGGAGGCTCCTGAACCACGCCCGAGACTCTCCTCCTAATGTGGCCGAAACGACACGGCATTTCACCAGGGGATCAGTTGTCTGGAGGTCCATCTGGATATTGAACACATCCAGGTGGTCGCTTGGGTTACTGTTCCCTTCGTATAGCAGGATCATGGGCACTTTGAGCTTCTATGGGAGAGGTCGCATCTCAATGTCCATAGAAAATGGAGAGCTTTCCTCACAACAAAGTTGGTGGCTTTGAGGTTGTGAACGCTCTTCTAGTAGTTCAAGCCTGTAGAGGATTTCCTCCGTTGTCTGGTTCTGTGTCTCAAACTAAGGGGTGGAGCTTCCTGCTCATTGCGAGCCCTCCAGTTGCTGACTATCACAATCTTCGTGAGTTTCCTCTGAGCCTCTCTATGAAGCTGCTGGAGTTGTACCATAATTTCTTCTTGTCTCTACGTGCTCTGAGCTTGAGCCTGTACCAGTGCTTTTATAGTCTCAATCAGCTCTCCTACCATGAGTTCGAGTGCTAGTTAGGACTGAGCGGGCATTTGAGCCTCCTGAATTTCAGGGGTAGCAGTAGACTGTTGGTAAGCCCCCACAATGGGAGTGTCCGTTAGTTGGAGGGCTAGAGTGGTTAAGCTCCGAGCGGTTCTCCCTCTCGCCATTGTTAGCCTGCAACGGGGACTTCAGAGAGCAGATGGATCCTCACAGATGGCTCCAAAAGATGTTGACATCAGAATTTGGTTCGCACAGAGAGTCCCAAATTTCGGCCAACGGGGGATGAGTTCTAGGATCCAATATTGCTTCCGAAGCACGAAGAGGTAAGGGAGAAGGTGAAGCATGACACAGTATTTTTAACATAGTTCAGCTAAATCCGGGCAGCATCAGACCCTACGTCCACGGCGGAGTTTTATTGATATTTGAAAAGAGATTTTTAAAGAGATGATAGAGATCTAACCAAGCATCCTAAAGATCCCTTGCATGAAATTGGAGGTCCAATGACTAGAGCCAAGACTAACAGGATGAATCAAGCATTGCAAGGCTTAATTAAGGAGATCAAAAAGAAAGAAGATCGAAATAGAGTAGAAGCCTAACCAAAATGGGTCACTTTCTTACAATTGGATGAAGATGATATGAGCCCAA
>JANHAO010012596.1:0-16290 GCA_026873985.1 Saraca asoca | reverse complement strand
GGTCCATCAGCGCCATTGGCAGTAGGGAGCGATTGTGCTAAGCTGGCTAGGAGAATACCAATAGTTGCTCTGATGATAGGAGTAGTCAATAAATCTGTTGTCGAAACATGGCCATCTAAAGTATGGAGTTGTGCATTCAAGGCCCTGGTAACTCTTCCCGTAGCCATTGCAGTGGAAACGAACCAGAATATGTGAGATCCCTACAGACAACACCAAAATGTTGACGTCAAACTTTGGTAAAGGTCCAAACTCTGGCTAACAAAGGGGATTCTTACGGGATCTCTGGCATTCGACCAGTTCAGATAAAATAGAGCAACAAAACAGAAAGAAATGAAGGGAAGAGCAGAAAAGAAGGTGGCACTAGTTTAAAGTGGTTCGACCAAATCCAGACAGCACTGGATCCTACGTCCACAGTAGTGTGTTATTGAGACAATATTCTTACAATGTTTGATCTCAATTTTGGTAGAGTCTCAGTATGTAATCTCAGTCTCTCTCTACAGAGGGGCTCCTTCCTCATATTTATAGAGGGAAGGAAGCTACAATGGTAATTGCTTATGCAGTAAATCTATTACATCATCATTTATTATGCAAGATAGAATTTACAGACCAAATCTTCTACTTTTGGCTGCTGCAAGCCATCTTCTGCCGGTAAGACCCCTTTTGTCCGTTGGGGCAAGACATGACTCGATATTCTATCTAGTGAGCTTCACATCGCTACCCGCACTTCGCTGATTGAATCGCATAGTCTGGGGTCGTGCACATTATCAAGATAAAGATCTCGAACTCCCTTTGTCGGGTTCAAGCCGAGGGGTCGTACCCGTGACGTAGATTAAAGACATAGCGATTCAGACAGTTCTTTTGGCCGATCCTTTTGTCGTTATAGGGCTTTTCACACGTCCATCCAAGATGAACCAATTTTCACATATAACACAATCTAAAAACATATTTGAATGATTGTGGTGAAATTTTTCTAAATCTTTTTAAACAAAATCTTGAAGCAAAACTTCTAAAAATAATTTCAAACTTGAGCTAAATTTAATTAATTCTAATCTATTGCATTTTAATTAAAACAAGGACCAATCTATGTCTTCATCAATTGAACCAAGGCCTTCTAAGATTAATTCACTGAAAACAAGCAAAGCTCATCCAAAATTGTTTACTGTTATTAAAACACAAAATTACTTATTTAGAAAATCAGGGTTAATGTCAACATTTTCATTCCAAATCTCTCGTTCTGTTTGGATTGTAATTTCAACATTGGATTTTTCAAAATATTTGGTGATTATTTTTATGGGTCTGGGGTTAAGATTTTTAGTGGATTTGGATATTGATCTTGCTTTGGTCATTTACTAGGATTGTTTGGTAATTATTTGCATGAGATGTGATTGACTATGGATTAGGGGCTTATTCATTTTTTCTTCAACTATGTCTGCCCAAGATTTCTCTAGTAGGGCTAAGGGCATTTGGTTTGAATTGCTCGCAAGGTTTCTATTGAGAAATTGAAGTCATTTGGAGACAACGGTTTCATAGAAGGTTTATGTTAATTTGAGGAAGTGCCAAATTATTTGCCCTTGTCTTTTGATTTTATGCTATCTGAAGGTAGATTCTTATCATTCTTATCTCTCTCCTTTTTCTTTGACATTATTTTCCTTAAAGAAATTCCAAAGTGAGAAAATCATGAAGAGGATTTGAGGAGCTTTTGGTAAACTTAATATCAAAATAAAAAATACTCAAAATTGCTTGTCATCAAACAAAAATTTGTTTTGATACTATTTTTTTAACATTTTTTTGTAAAACATCTTTTGCAGATTTGCAAACAATATGAGCAATGAATATTTGATTTAGTAAATTACTTTGAAATTTGTTGATGCTTAAAACAATTGTAAAAATTTCATTTTTGTAGTAGAATAGTTTTATTGAGCATAATTACAATGCTTTGGTGTAAATGCAATGATATGTTCTATATTATTTTTTATTTGTTTAAGAATGCTACCATAACCTATATCTAATGCATATGTTTCTACAATTTTTAATGTAGATAGATCATAATTATGCAAACATGGAAGACATTTGACTTAAGACTTGTTTTGTATTTGCATGAATATTTGTCCAAAGAGAAGGATTTTTCCTCAGAAGATCATTTAGTGGTTTAATAATATTTGACATTTGTGGAAAAAAATTCAGAAACATAGTTGAGAAAACTTGAAAAACTCTATGATTGTATTTTATCAATAATTTGATTAAGAAATTTATCAGCAAACTGAATTGTTCTTTTAATTGGAATGATAGTTCCTTGAAAAATATAATCATAAAAAAATCTAATTTTTGTCTGAAACAAAGAAATCTTTTTTTTTTATACCACAAGACCATTTCTCTGAGTAGTAATTAAGAAAATGTAGAGATGTTAGAAATGTTAATCAATGTTTTTAGAGAAAACAAGAACATCATTAATGTAAATGATAATAAATTTGGTAAAAGATTATAAATATCATTCATAATCCTTTAGAACTCTAGGAGAGCATTTTTCAAGCCAAAAAGTATTCCATGCCATTCATATTGTCCAAATGGAATTGTGTATGGTGTTTTCTACCTATCCTTAGGCTTTATTTGGATTCACCAAAAACTAGATTTCATGTCAAATTTTGAAAATAATTTTATAGAATATAATCGATTGAGTAAATCTTTTTTTTATTTAGAATTAAGTATAAGCCTCGGTGTTCCTTGTTCATTTTCTACATTCTTATTCAGATAGAAAGCATAACATGACCAATGACCTTTGCTTTTCTAATGATTCCTTTTGCAAGGAGATCATTAATTTCTTTTTGACAATACTCAAGATGTTCTTGATTCATTTTATTGTCAGGTTTTAATAGGAATTTGTTTTCAAGAAAACTCTTTCTCATATGGAAAATTTACCATATCTTGGTTTTTTTTCCTCAAAAAAGTATTTGGAATATCAGAATAGATTTAAGTTTGTATTTCATTTTCTATGGATTTAATTTTTGCTCGAACTATTGGAGTGACTAATTTTTGCTCTATCATTTTGAAAAAAAAATTTCTTTAGAAATATAGTTTATTTGATTTTTTTTTTTTTTGCTTTTTACTAGATTTAGGTCTTTTAAAGCTAGTTTTTTTATAAATTGAAAAATTATTTTTTGTCTTAGATTTTCTATTACAACTCCTTGATTTGTTATTGAAAATGGCATGATTTGTTGAATGAATAGAGAACCTAAAATTATTCTGCTGGTCATATTTTCAACTAATAGAAATAAGGTATTTATCTTGAAAGATGAATTTTTTATTACCACATTTGAAAGTTTATAATTAATTTGGAGCTTAGATCCATTTGTATATCTATTGCCTTCTTTGGTTTTTTTAAAGTATTTTATAGGTATTAATCCTTTTTTAATACAATTGATATTGGCTCCAATGTCAGATAAGGCAATTGCTTTAATTGTATATTCATCTTTGATAGAAATATACCATTTTAAAAAAAACAATTTTGAGGTAATTCTAAAAACTTTTTCATTAGTATCTTCTTCCTTGTTGTCTATGATTTTATCTCTATATTTTAGGAAATGTGAAAGTAGTAGATCATAATGTTTTTGTTGTTATTTTAATTCTTTTACTTCATTTTTAAGAAGATTAATTTCAGACTATAAATCTTGCAAGATTATAGGTTTATTATTTTCTGAGTTAAATCTATCTAATTTTTTTTTTAAAATCATATTTCTTTACTGAAAGTTTATAAGAAGTTGAAGGTTTTTCTATAGAGTGTTTAAGTTTTTGGGGAAAAGTCTTCTTTTGCTCATCATTAGGCAAATGATAAATGCCTTTGAAAAGAAGATCCTATTCTTTTGTAAGAATATTAACCTCTTTGTCTAATGATGATGTTTCTTTAGTGCTAAAAGAATAGCAATCATCATTCTGAATTTGATTATTTTCTTGGATATGATCAAAATCTACCAAGAATTCATCTATTTCAGAAGATTCTTTAGTCAATAAATTACTAATTTCATTGAGGACTTCTTCCTCAAGTTGAAGGTTTCTAATATTTTTGTTTAATCTATAATATTTGGCTATATGACCTAGTCTTTTGCATTTAAAACAAATTGGCCTAAGATCTTAATTTGGTGGAGGAGTATATCTTGATTTCCTTTTAGCGATTTTCTTCATATAAGGCTTTTACTTTTGCTGTTGGCTAGGTTTAGCTTATTAGGCTCTACACCTATGCTTTGGTTTGCATGTTTTTGAAAAAATAAATCTAAATTGTTTACGGAAAAAACCTAATTCTTTTCTATTGAAAGATTTCTCCTTAGCTAATTGCCTTTGGATTTTGTCATCTTGACAACTTTTGAGAGCTATTTTCTAGACATAAATAGTAAGTTGTCCATAAGTAATTTGTTTATAAGGAATTGAATTGGTTTCTAATTTTCCCTTAAATCTTATCTCTTAAGGATCTAGGAGACCTGCAATAAATTTTTCCTTCGAAAAGGGTTAGTTGCTATCTATTCTAGAGTAAATCCTACTAAAAAAAAGGATATCCTTATAACATCAAAAGTTAGATTGAGTTCTACATTTGAGATTTGAGAGTAATTATGCTAATTTATCTTTCCATAAGCATGAATCTTCTATGAATGTTTGGTAATTGTATAGATTAGAGTGTTAACAATGTCAAGAATAGCTTAACCATTAGAATTAAGTATTATTGTACTATGGTAATTAGTTTTGATTAATTCTAAGATTTAGTATTTTTCCATTTCAGTGAGATGTTCATCCCACCATCCTTTAAGTTGTCAAGTAAAACTAGCTACAAGAATATGGATGACCATTCCATTATCACATCCATAAGTTGTTTGGTAAGCTGCACTAACCATAGTAATTTATTGAAGCAAATTAAGAATTTCGTATTCAAATATACCATATATGTTCCATTCATAGATATTGTTTCCATTATAAGAATTTTGAATAGCAAGAGGATTTCTTTCTATTATTTGGTCTGTAAAGCTTAGCCTAGAATAGTAAAGTTTTCAAATGCTTTCCAATTTGTCATAATTTTGATAGCTTCTATTTTGGGTTCCTCATAGTTAGAAAAAGCCTCATAAACTTTATCTAAGGTTTGGAACCTACTAGATCTATCAGCGGGAGTAGTTTTTGGGATTGTCATAAATTTCACTAATTTTTGGTCTAATTGCTCTATCATTTAGTTTATTTTTGTAATCTTAATTCTATTGATTAGATCAATTTTCTAAGGAAAGTTCAATTCTCTCTATTTTTCTTGTAGAATTTCATATGGTTTAAATTAAGGTTTTTCTATTTGTATGCAAGTTGAGGATTCTCTTATTTGGACATGTTCATTAGATAAAATTGGTGACCTAAAGCTTGAAGATATTTATTGGTATAGTTGTTTTCTTCGATCAAAGATTGGATATCTTTTGAGGAAACTAATTTAGCAACATCTTTTACCATAAATGGTCCTACTATAATTTGTTTATTCGGGTTTGTAGTCTTGATTTGGAAGGGCTTTTGGGGAGGTAATTCAGAAATAAACTCTTCTCCTTCAAGAGTTGTCCAAGTCTGAGTAGTTTTGTTGGTGACATTTATGGACTTGTTAAAGGAAAAATCTATCTATTTGGCTTCAGTATAAGCTTTAAACCATTCAAAGAAAGGGGTATTTGTCTCAAATTCTCTCATAAATTTGAATCAAGAATTGTGGATTTGATTCTTTAGATTTCCTTGAAAATTTGCAAGAAACGAAGTTCTTTAAAGAGTGAATTCCTCTTGATAGAAATCTTCTTTCAAATATTTTTTTTTTATCAATTTGAATTTTTTTTTACAAAATATTTGATTGTAAATCATTTAGGTTTTGGGTCTTTGTGCATTAGTTGAGAGAAAGTTAGAGATTAGACAAATTCATCAAATCCATCCTTATCTTCTACTTTCTCTTTTTCTTTTGAATTATTTTAAGTATAAACGGGCTTTGGAATTCGAGAGGAATTATCTAATCTCTTAAAATCTATCTTGGACGTAGTTGAGGCTATTGATAAGCAAGAATGCCTATGTACCTTAATTGCTTCATATCTAGTTAGATTACTGAGTTTGGAATAATCATCCTTAGATGATTCTAGTTTAGTAATTTTGGGTATATCTGACCTAAGTCTATTCCTATTAAAGGATGTCTTAACATGGCTAGAAGAATATTGGATAATTCTAGAGATTGGTGGTGTTTGAATTTCTTGCAGAGTAGCAACCTTTTCGAGTGCCCAACTTTTTAGGTATTCAATAGTTTCCTATAGAACTACAGTATGGATTGAAAGATTTGCTCTTGAGTATCCTAGAAAAGGTAGACTTGTGAAGTTTGTATTGTATCTTATAGATTATTACTACATGAATGGCTTCATGTTTCATATCATAACCATGAAATTTGACATTGAAAGTAGTAAATCCTTATAATATTGTTCCCTAAGGCATATTGAAATATCAGAATAGTAGTTGAAATATATTAGTCGTCCAAAGAGACAAGTTTCTACAATTCCTAAAATAGACTCATAGAACTTGTTGAAACATCCATCTCTAAGGCATAAAAGTATCTCATTATTTAATCCAAATTTATGCATAAGTTTTATAGCAACTTTTACATAACCTATATGCATAAAGTTATATTTTGATTTGTATTTTTTGATAGATTTAGCTGATAAAAGACTAAATTCTTCTTCTTTAGGCTTTATACTTATTATTTATTCAACAATTTTGATTACTTAATCAGATCTGTTTAAGAAAGAAGAAGCTAATTTTTAAAGTTCCTTGTCTAGGATTTTGGGTATTTCCTAGTTATCAATTTGTTGATTGATATCCTCAAAACTAATTTTTTCTTTGAAAATAAAATTTAAATCATCTTTAAACTTTATTTGTAAAGAATTTGAAGATGCAAATGTAGAAAATGAAAAACAAGAAGATAAATATCAAAATATATAAACAAATAAATTTCTCCTATGTAATATCAAAACTTTTATGTTCCATAAAAATATTGGCATGGATAGTAAATTAGAATTTTCAGATAATTAAATGATAATATCTCTATATGAACTTTTATACCTGGGTTACTTAGCCCTGACTAATGCTTAACATGAAAACATGAGTGACAGAAGTTGCTATAACTCAACTCAATTCAAATACGGGACTTATGCCCCTTTTTGAACTCACACTTCACTGCATAATATCAATTTTCCAGATTTTTAGTTCATATTTAAATGTCAACACAAACTTCAAAAGCAATAGTAATTTTCAATTCATACTTTCATTATTACTTTCCTTTATGTTCTAATACCAGAACATGGGTTATAGAAACTACCCTAACTCAACTCAAACTCAAATACTAAATAATGTCAAATTGCCTTCAATTTTTTAGTTGTTGATTTGTCAAATGAAAGATAAGTAAGGATGATGGAACTTCAAAGAGTATGAAACTATGGAATTTATGCTGATCATTAAAATCAGCCAATTTTTTGCGGATAAAATCATGTGACAATTATTAATGACTTTGGGAAAAATAATGTGCCATGGTTTTCTTCTCAATTTTTTAATCATGAGAAAATGAAACATGGGTAAATTTTCCCACAGTATATATGATTATATGTTTTTTTTTTAAGGTTTCTCATGATTAATTTGCTGTGGGAAAATGTGTTTTTTTTTTCAATTATTTTCCCACAATATAAACTATGGGAAAATATATACATATCTATATAAAATATTTTTTATTATTATACTAAAAATTAATTCTACTTAATAAAAATAAAGGTAATATATTCTCACATCCACTGATATTTGACCTAATTACACTCTTTCCCACCATTTTTCAATTTTCTAGACATCCCAAAGAATTGAAATATATTTCGCTCCCTTCCCTTGGGAGTCTCTTTCCATTAGTCACGCTAACGACAGTTGGCTCCCAAGGTTGCTACGCATATTTTATGCCAAAAAGCCCTTCCACCAACCCAATATGGAATGCCATCTGATTCTCGTGCTGCCTGTAACCAAGCAGAGAATAGAATCACGAGAAATGTAGCCTTGACTAATATACCTAAATAACTACCAAAAGAAAATATTTTGGGGTGTGAATAGGAATTTAAACTAATCAAAGCATAATTTTATAATTACAGCATTCACATCAGCAAAAAATTATCCACAAAGATTAAAAATTTTAACCTTAGAAAAGAACTTTTGAGCATGGCTTCGAATCTAAACTGCAGTTTTTGTACCTACATGTTCTGCATGAAGATATAAATGAAATCATTTAATTGGACAATGGATAAGAAGCATCACTTTTGCCAAATCATCCTTGAGAACTTTCCTTCAATATGACACCAACCACGGCCATATAATTTCAGAGCTTTAAGAAACTTTTGATGCTCTTCTTTTGTCCACGTTTCCCTTTGCTTGGTAATGGTATATGGTTTCCTCACCTATTAAAAATTGAAACAAAACCAGAGAACCAAAAGTCATTGAAATAGAAAGAGCAGTTCCTCAGCCAAATTGTTTGAGAGAAGGGTAAGATACTTCCAATATGAAAGGAAAGCAACCTTGGGAGTAAAATTGCTTCCAATATCCTTCAATTAGGTAACATTTTTTTATTGCGCGTCACCACTTTAATGGTAGACACCAGCCGAGGAAGAGTTGTTTGTGCCTTCTATTTGTTTCTACGACGTTTTTCCTTCTATAACAAGCATAGCTTAATAGGGTTGTAGAAGTTAAAATTTAGATGACTCAATTAGGCATTGCACTGAGCAGTATATAATTAGAACCATAGTCAAGACACTTGTCAATTCAAGGAAGGTATTAGTAGCTGTATCACTTTACGTAGCCACGATTGTAAAGCAGCTTGCTTTCATACACACATATACATGTACAATCATCATACAAGTAATGGCAAACAACATTTAACAAACCCACTAACAAACCTGGGGGAGGGGAGAATATTTTATCCTAAGATAAATGCTGAAATCAATTAAAATGAAGCTGAAAATATTGAAATAAATGAAATATATTTTTATAATTTTAATTATAATATTCTCTAAATTATTTATAAAATAAAATAAAAAATAATATGACATCAAGGATCATCCAAATATTGGTGATCCTACTTATCCAACTGCTCCTTATTTTGGTCGTCTTACTCAGTATACTCCTTAGAAATGCTAGAATGCAAATTGAGAACATCAAAGATGGTGTTGTCTTCAATTCACTATATTCCCACTTTCCTTTAAAGCTCACAATCTTCCTATTACAACTCAACAATTCTTGCTTAAAAGTTATTTCACTACACACCATCTCTTCATGCAAAACACTCTACACTCTGTCTCCTCCTTATTAACAACCCTAGAGATGGAGAAAAGACCTCACGAGGAGTATCTGGTGCCTAATAGAAGGGCCTTTATGCCATGGCCATAAATTCTACTCCATTTTAACCTGTTAATCATCTAAAGTCAAGCTGTCTTCATAACCTTAGGAGTGAGCTATGAGGCATCAAAGACATTGGCTCCAAAAGGTTGGGTGAACAAAATATTTGTAGCCTTTTGAGAGACAACAACCTGCAAAAAATAAAATTTAAAATTTCATAATAATTTGTTAACTAAAAAATAAATAAATTAATTAAATGACACTTACATAGATCCTCTTTGGTCTCATATCCACCCACATGTTGTCTTTTTCCTTGTGGTGAGTATGCTTGAACACCTCTATGATACTTGGTAGCCTTCTTAACATCTTTTCATGCATTTCAAAGCAATAGTATTAAAAATGAATCAAAATAAAACTTAATTAACTACAAAAACTTAAATTTAGTGACAGGGATATAATTGCCAATGTGATATATAGGTCCTATCCAAAGGTGGAGGCTCGATCTTCTTATTTCATCAAGAGACATTTATGTAGTCCTGAGCATTTTAAGTCTACCTGGGCCTCCTTCAAACTCAATTCATGGCTTGGTATCCTCCTTCACAGTCGAGGAGTAACGAGCTTGATGTTAAAGAGATGCAGCAAGTTGAATTATGTAAGAGGAGGCTACAATAGCTACTGGAAGTGGGATTCAGGGATGGGCATGAAGGTGGAGGGGCCACTAAGCTAATAGTTTATGAGTCGAGTGTGGAGGCAAGTGGTGAATATACTAGAGGTTGAAAGGAAAGTGTAATGGACTAAGAAGGTGTGGACGTGCGGGAAGGTGTGATAAGGTTGTGTCCAGAGATAACATAGCCCCTATGACCATACCCTCTGGGGGTCTTACTGGCTCCTCTAAATATACCATAACTACGTCCTAACATCTGTATAAAAAACTATTAAATCTATTTTTTATCTAACATAATTAAAAATTAACCTAAACATAATGATATTCCTATTTATATTATTTATGCAAACCTGCAAAAAAAACTAGCATCAAATCTATTTTTTTTATCTAACATAACTAAAAATTAACAACATAATTCTATTCCTATTTAAATTATTTTTGCCAACATAAAGAAAAAAATAGCATTAAATTTATTTTTTTATCTAACATAACTAAAAACTAACCTAAACATAATCATATTCCTACTTAACAAATGCACAATGTTTCAACAGATTCAACACATAACTATAAAATTTTGTCAACCTAAACATAAAACTAGTATCAATATAACAAATGCTCAATGTTTCAACAAATTCAACACATAAGACTAACAATTTTGCCAACCTTAATATAAAACTAATATTAAATATCACAAATATGCAAAGTTTCAATAGAGCAAGTATCAAGTATCATAAGTGCACAAAACCAGAGACCATTATCAAATATCACAAGTACACAAACTTTCAACAAAGCACAGTATCAAATATTACAAAAACACAAACTCTGAATAGAGCACAGTATAAAATTGCACAAATATACAAAGTTTCAATAGAGCACAATGTCAAAAATCACAAATGCACAATGAGTAAAGTAAAATTCAATTTAATTATTCAAAAGAGTCTTACCTTTGTTGGGGGTGAGGAAAATGCAAAGTATTCACCTAAAATTGGCTTCAAACAATGGCAATGAGCTTAGATGGCATTGGGGATGGTAGTGAAAGGAAGGGAAAAAAGAAAAAAGAGAGAAAAAAGGGAACCTCTGTTAGGTTTAAAGACGTTGAGGGTTCCCACAATGTTTCTTGTAGCTAAAGCTAAGAAAACTAAATGAAATAGTGTATTTCATTGTCTTCCACAGTTGTGCCCAGGAAACAAATTTTTTATTGATTTCCCACCACTACAGACCATGGAAAGGATATGAAAGTAATTTTATAATAATATTAATTGTTTCCATGAAAGTAATTTTATAATAATATTATTTGTTTTGAGATCTTGTAACTCCTTTCATTAATTCTCTCTCTTCTTCATAACTCATTTTCTCATGTAGACAAATATTTCTAGTCATACTAAGAATTTCAATACTACATCTTATTATATTGTGACAAGTTAAAAAATCACTTCATTAATTTTAGCATTCACTTCACTATGATGTCAAAATATCTGACTTGTCAGAATATAATAGAAGATAGTACTGAGATTTCAATACTATATTAAGACTAAACATGTTCCTCACTTAGCCTTTCCTTCTTTCTCCTTGTATTTTTTTATCTACATAAAATTTTTATCATTTTTTATCTACAAATTTTTTTTACCATTAATATAAAATAAAATATGAATTCATTAGTTTATTTTGAATTTTTACTACATAGAAGAAAGATGGAAATGCAAAAATAAATAAATAAATAAATAAACAAAAATATTATTATAGTTCAAATTCTCATTTCATTGACACAAATATACGATAGGCAAAACTTTTAAATAATGAAAGTTGATAAATTTTTTCTTTCAATTTTTTGAATAACATATCCTCATATATTCTCATAACTGTCTTCAACCTTGATTAGTGCTACAAAATGAATTTTGGTACTATTTTTCAAATTTTTCAGTGAATTATAAAATAGAGAAATAATATTTTTATGATTTTAAACATTTAAACAATTCTTTAAATTATATTCATGTTAAAAATTAAAGGGAAAAAAAAACTTGAGTGCTGAGTAAACAAAAAAAAAGAATGAAATGTAGGAATTTTGGAAAACTAAATTGTAAGCAAGAGCATCAAGAGAGAAACAATAATTAAATGTTTTAACCACCAATTCTCTCTTTTCATTAAAATTAGACTTCACTTTTGAAAATTAAAATTATCAAAATATCCTCTCTACTTGAATTGATATATGGAAAAAAAAAATATATTGAATTGAGAATGCTAACCTCCACACAAAGGTGTAAAAGTTAGCAATCTCATACATATATACATACATATACATATATTTATATATGGTGACACTAGATTCATTTACAAAAATAAAATTAATGTGAATGGGTATGGATATTTTCAGAGTTTGGACGAAGGGATTTAAAGAAATTACTATTAACAGTTGCCTAATTATCATTTGTATGTTTTATTGGCAATTGATCCCTGTGTTCCTGATCTTTTATGTTATATTTGGTTGAATGAAATTGAATTAGAGTGAGAATTAGAATAGAAAGGAATAATCATTCCATAATTACATTTGGTTTGATCAAGAATAAAATGTGCATTTCATTCAATTTTTATATTTGATATAACGAAACATTGTAGAATTGGAATAGAAAAAAAATAATCAATTACAATAACACTCTTATAACAAAAATAAAATATCTATATAAATGTAGTAAAAATTTGCAAGGCTTCAATTCCTCAATTTATATGGCAATCATATATAAATTAAATAAGTGATCTTGTAATGCCAACAAAATAATAATTATAACATATAAGTTCAATAATTAAGTCATATTCTCTAAATATTCATCATCTTAATTGTCAAAAATCTCTAACATTTATTGATAATATGATATCAGTTTGTTTTATAGGTATGCTAGCTCTTTTTTTTTTAATAATTCTAAGTTTCCTTATATGTAAAAAAATTCTAATTCATTGATTTTATTTTATGTTAAATAATTATGTATAATAGAAATATTTATTTTATAGTAAAAATGAAAATTTGGTTAGAATTTATTATTTACGTTACTACATTTATAGGGTTTCTGGCCAAGTCTTAGTGATTAGTGGAACTTTAATCCCCTAGGGTTTTGTGAAAGCTAGCCAAGCAAGGTGTTCCTAGAGCTTGAGGTAGATTTAACTATATGAAGTGTTCCCTTGCTTATTCCTACCTAAGAGACCCATGTGCAAAGAGTTAAATGTGATGCCATGCTCATTCCTTTATACTCTGTGGATGCAATCTTACTCCGATCATATCATGTTACATTCCTAGGAAGTTTCTAAGGCTCTTGGTGGGGAAGAATGTATCCATCCTTGTGATTAAAATGGTCATTGTCCTTGACTTAAAAAAATGCTAATTAGCATTGCGCCTTCGTGTAACCCTATTTGTTCAGCTTTTCGTGGTACATCAGCGAGCACATTGGCATAATAGGTCATAGACGTGACACTCCGAAAACGAAGAGGAAAATAAATAGTTTAGCTTTCAGAGGTTGCTTGGAGAAGGGGTATCCAACGCCTGTGGTAGCAACACTTTGCGAGCACATTATGTAAGTAGAACTCTAACTATAGTGTAGTCACGCTTGATGTGCTAGGCCAAGAGTCTTGGAACGGTAACTCCAGTGACCGTACTTAAAAAGTAAACTTCATGCTAACCTATTGGACTGTGACATGGGATTCAGGCCCCAAATGATCCAGACTCAGGATTTGGTAAGCTTATGCTATAGATGGACCAAGAATCCTAAAGGTCTAAGATTACCAAGGAGTTCTTAGAGGTTGAGCTCAAATGCTTCTCAGGGTTATGCCCTTTGTTAGGGCTTGTAGTGGATCACCAAAGTGGCTATCCCTAGACAGGTTTGTTTTGGATCTGCGGGTTTAATTTAACTATTCTTTTAATTAATCAAGAAATACTTTGGCATCTTATTTAAATTAAGATTTTGGCATATTCTGTCCAAAAAAAGAATGAAGAAAATTGAAGTGGTTATGTAAAAAATTTGGAGTAAAAAAGGAATAAAATGTAAAAAATTTAAAAAATTAAATTTTAAGTGAGAGCATTAACAAAGAAACAATAATTAAATATTTCAATAACTAATTTTCTTTATTCATTAAAGTTAAACTTCATATGTGAAAATTAAAATTATTAAAATGCCTCTTTTACTTGAATTGATATAAATAGGAGTTGTTGGGCTTTTTGTCTAGATGAAAGAGCAAATGATGCTAATATTCACATTTTCGTGTAGAGGTTAGCAATCCCCATTTAAATTATGACAGCGTTTGACAAATAGTTTTTTTTTAATTAGTGTTTAAGTAATTTGAGCAGATTGACGATAACAATTCACTAATTTAGATGTTTAATAAATAATTTTTTTAGGCAACAGACTGAACCGCCAAATTGCAAAAGTTGGAGAATCTAATGTTTTGAAATAACGAATTTGTATTTAATGTAGAAAAATATACCCTTACCCAATAATAGTACCATTTTTTACTCATTTTCCCTTGAAGTATATAATTATTTCATAAAAGAAAATCTAATAAATTACAATTATTTAAATCTCAAAAAAAATCTAATAAATAACAAATTATAATGATTTATTTCTTAAAAAAATAATTTGATAAATAATATATTAAATTCTTAAATATTATTAAAGTTAAAGATTATTCAAATAAATCTAAAATATATCGATGTCCTTATTTATCTTTTTATATATAAAGAAATGATTTTATCAAATATCTTTATTCCAACAACTAATATTATTAACTATTAGTTATTTATCTTTTTATATATAAAGAACTGATTTTATCAAATATCTTTATTCCAACAACTAATATTATTAACTGGTCAAATTAGTTAATATAATCAACTATCATTTAATCGTGTATCCATTTCAATTTATTTAATCTTAATATATATATTTATTAGATTTTAAATAAATCAACCTTATTTATTTTGTAATTTTTTATCTACTTATATTTTATTATACTAAAACATTATTTTAGTCTTTTGCATATATAAATTTTTCAATTTTATTCTTATTTAATTTTTATTTTTAACTTAGTCATCGAAAGATTCAATTTAATTCAATTAAATTTTTTTTATTCATCTAACTTTAATTCTTCTTAACAAAATTGACTATATAAAATTTTCAAATATTATATTATATTATTTAATACTTGCATGGCACTTTCCATATTCTGAACTAACAAAACAACTTTAAGTTAAAATAAAGACATACTAATCACCTTAATTGTCTTTTTTGATCATCTAATAAAATATTTTAATTTATATAAATACTTACTTTTTTTTTAAGTCACATTTAGCGTCTAGTCAAATATTAGATGATATCAAATCACTCCTACTTTACCTAATAAAGTTTGAGATAGATAGAAAGTATTTAATTACAAGATTTCGAATATCCCAAAAATAATTACATTGTGAGGGATACAATAGTCTTTTTACCTATTTTATCAATCAATATGATATTAACAATTCAGAGTTTTTTGATCATTTTATTTTTTGCTACGTGTCATGTGAATTCCCCCCCCCCCCCCTCTCCTCCTCCCAAGCCTTTACTGCACCTTCAATCTTTTTGTTTTTGGCGGAAGCACTTGTGAGATGTAAAGTTGGCGTGTGAAGTGCTTTAGCTAAACAGCTCAAAAGCTTACCTCGGGCCAAACACATAAAAAGCAAAAAATGGCAACTGAAAAATAAAATAAGAATTTTGACCAAACACATAATTTATTTATCTCATCCTATCCTATGCCCATTTTTAAATGATGTTCCGATTTAAATTAAAAAAATTATTTTATTTATTATTTTTATTTTAATTATATTTATAACATTATAAAATTTATCAATAATTTTAGTAAAATTTATTTTATGTAATATAAAATATATATTATATTAATAAATTTATCCTTATTCTAATATTTATTTCATATAATATTATCAAATTTTACTTTTTCGAATAAATTTCATGTATTTTTTTAATATATTTCAAATAAGAGCACTTATTTATAAATGAATTAAAATTATTTTTATTAATACAAAATGAATTAAATTCTAAAAAATTAATTCAAAACCTAACATAGAAGGATTTTACTAGCATATACATCGATAAATAATTGGCACGCGTAGGCATACTTATTTTATTTGATGTAATTGATTTCATTTTATAGTTGCAATTTTCATAAAAAAAAAACTTATAACATTTTATAGAAAA
>JANHAO010012595.1:0-16297 GCA_026873985.1 Saraca asoca | reverse complement strand
CTTCCCACCTTATTTGTTTGGTTGCCCGATCATAGAATTCAGTGAGATCTCGAGCGGGGGACTTGTAGAGGCTTCTGTATAGTTTTTCATCTTTGTGAAGTCCCGCTGAGATGGCTATCAGAATGCTTTCCTCTGAGGGATTTTCCACGGAGTTGGCCTCGTGTCAGAATCGGGCTATATAATCTTTGAGCGACTTGTCCCTGCGCTGGAAGACCATTGCGAGATGGCAGGGAGGTACGAGTTGTCTCTTCAGCGCTCAGTACTGGTCAATGAATTTCCTTTGGCAATCCTCCCAGCTGCCAATACTGCATGCGGGGAGGCGTTTGAGCCAAGCGTGAGGTGATGTCCCTAACATGGCGGGAAAGACACGGCACTTCATCAGGGGTTTGATTGTTTGGAGGTCCATTTGAGTGTTGAACGCATCCAGGTGATCGTTTGGGTCATTGTTCCCTTCATATAGCGGGATAGCAGGCACCTTGAGTTTTTGCAGGAGAGGTTGCTCTTGATCTCCACAAAAAATGGTGAGGTCTCTTCATAACGCATCTGATTATCCTAAGGCTGTGGGCTCTCTTCAAGCAATTTTAGCCTTTGGAGAACCTCATCCATTGTCGGGTGCTGACTTTCACGCTGAGGGGTAGAGCTTTCTGCACGTTGCGAGCCCCCCAGTCGCTGGCTGTCGCGATCGTCGCGGACTTCTCTTTGAGCTTCTTCTCGAAGCTGTTGGAGTTATGCCATGACCACTTCTTATCTTTGGGCATTTTGTGCTTGCGCCTGGGCAAGTGCTTTAATAGTTTCAGCCAATTCTTTGACTGTATTTTCTAGAGCCGATCGAGATTGATCAGGCGTCTGCACCTCTTGCATTTCAGGCGCGACAATATGTTGTTGAGAAGCCGAAGCTATAGAGCTCCGAGTTGTTCTTCCCCTGGCCATGATCAGACTGTAATGGAAGCTTCAGGAAGCAGATGGATCCCCACAGACGGAGCCAAGATGTTGACTGTGAAATTTGGTACGTACAAGAGATTTGAACTTCAGTCAATGGGGTGAGTTCTGGGACCCAATACTGCCTTTGAAGTGTTGAAAGAGAGATCAGCCGAGAGGGAGGAAGAAGACAATCAATTTAACGTGGTTCGGGCAAATCCGGGCGGCACCAGATCCTACGTCCACAGTAGAAGTTTTATTGATATTGAGTAATTTGCAGAGTTTCTTCTTACAAGATGGCTTCTCTCCCCTGCTTACAATAGAAGCCTATTTATAGAGAAAGGAGAGGCTTCATGCAATAATTACAAGCTACAGTTGTATTACATCAAATAAATGAGAAAAGATAGTGAAAAGACTTTATTCCGACTATAGGCTACGGAGGTGGGTTTCTTAGGCCAGCTTGTAGGCTTACAACCGTTACCGTGTCAAGCAAGATACTTAGGTATTCTAAGCACAAATTCCTAGCCTCGGGGACGCCATGAGGGTCACCGTAGCGAGGGAGCGAGCGTGAGTAGAACGATCGCCTACTGTGTCGGGTCGATCCCAAACACTTATCATTGGGTCGCGTTGTCGCTGGGATGCTACTTTGCGGATTGTACCTCACAACGTCGTTGCACAGCGATGAGCAAGGTAGGGCTTGGTGCTTAGAATTACTTTGCCGTCGCTGCTCTCTGCTAGCCCGAGCGAAGCTTCCCGAAAGCTTCTTGTTGAGGAGTGAGAACTGGTCTTCGTTTCCTCGGGGGCTTGTCCTCGCAAGGCCAATTTTAGTATACAAAAACTCCATTGGATCATTCATCAATCAAAAGATCACTTTTATTATAACACAATCAAGATTGAAACAAGCTCCTAATTTGCCAGTTTAAAACACAAGAATTACATAGGTTTCTTACTAACCTAAAAACAAACACAAGACTTAAAATAGGATCTTGCTAACCTAGACAAAATTCTTATCAATCTAGAAATCTTAATAGAAACGGTGAAAAAGATTAGGTAAAGAAAGAAATATAATACCACAAGTTTGAGATCGAATCTCAAACAATTAACATGAATTTAGCAGAGCTTTGATTCAAAATCTCTTGATTAGATCTTAGAAATCTTGTGAGGTAAAGAGAAATTTGGTTTTGCACTTTGCCCAAAGATTTTTGCACTTGAAAAAGAAGAGAAGAATATGAAATCTGATTAGAAATTGAAAGCAATTAGGACTTTTATAACTGTTATAATCGATTCTAACAGAATAACTAACTTTCAGTTGGTGAATCGATTTGTGAATCAATTCAAAGTGGTTACAACTAATAAATTAGTTTGGTAATCGAATCACAGCCTTTTATGATCAGGTGTTGAATCAATTACTGAATCAATTCAGCTCAAAATCTTAACCTTTAGTAAAAAGAATTTTTCAAAACTTTTCTTCATAAATCAATTGATGAATCGATTCTAGTATGATTTTTTACAAGTTCTTCATGGAATCGATTCTTGAATCAATTCAAAAGGTGAAAAATATTTTTATAAAATCTATATTTGTGAAAGGTCATTTAAAAACTTTATTTTCTTGAAGTAGTTTGAATCTACCTCACTATTAGTTAAAAGATATTTGAATTAAATCTCATTTGAATTCAGTTACAAAAGATCCTATTGAAATAAGATAATTCTTAAATCTAATTTTGGATCTCTTGAATCACTTCCTTTGAACCTATAAAACAAATCAAAATACTAAAATATATTGTCAGATAATAATGAAAAATAAAATTATTTTTTAACATCAAAACCAAGAAAGATATGTAGCTAGAGTAATCTAAGCTAACAACTTTAAACTAAAATTTGGAAGAACATGGATTGGAGCTTTAGTGGGCTTGTACTTTAGTTCTTGAAAACTTTATTGGGCTTTATCTTTCCATTGAAATTTGTCTTATGTTGTCAATGATTGGAGCTATGATAGAATTGAAATTTATGATGAACTCTAAAAGAATGATACTAACCCATGATGCTTCAAATATCATGAATAGAACTTGGTGTGGACTAGTGGAGGATGGCTTCATTCTTGCAAGGATCCACTTGAAGAACTTGCGTAGTGATGATATATCCCAAGAAAGTCACTCTAAGGTCAAGATGAACATTTCTTGAGGCTAGCAGAAAGTTCCTATTCTCTAAGAACTTTAAGGATTTGATGAGGATGGTCCAAATATTTTTGTTTATTATTGTTATATACCAAGATATCATCGAAGTAAATTACAATAGATTCAAAAAAAGAATGGTAGGAATACTTGATTCATATGGCGCATGAAGGTACTATGAACATTGGATAGTCTAAAGGGCATAACTATCTATTCATATAGACCATATTGAGTTTTAAACGTGTATTCCATTCATCTCTTAGTTGTATTCAAATTTGGTGATACTCATTTTTTAGGCCAATTTTTGAAAAAAAAAATGGTATATCCATTTAGTTAATCGAGAATAACATAAGACATGGTATCAAAAATTGATATTTATGGTAATTTCATTCACTACTTTATTGTCAACACACATTCTCCATGTTTCATCTTTCTTTGGGACTAATAACACCAATACTGCACAAGGCTGAAACATTCGTTAACAAGTCCCCTTATCACAAATCCTCCCACTTGATGATGAAGTTCAACATGCTCTTAACGATTCATCCTATAAGTTGGTTTGTTTAGGTTAACAGATACTTTGATGAAGTCAATTTCATGTTGAATAACTTTCATCGATGGCAATCTAAATGAAATTTCTTCTAAAACAACATCATGGAAGGTTTTTAAAAAGTTTGTGATTTTATTAGGGAACTTAGTTTCATCATTTTGTTCTACTAAGAGGAAAAGGAAAAACTTGATAACATCCTCTTGATGTTCTTTGAATTGGATTTTAGTGACCAAGGTGATGATTTGATCTGAGCCTTCCAACTTCTTAGAAAGCTTATTTAGTTGCATCGGGTTAACTTCATTTTTATTCCATCTTTATTGAAGGTCTAGGTGTTTTTAAACCCATTATGGATACCTTGATGATCAAACTACTAGGATCATCCTAGAAATAGATGACAAGCATCCATGGGAATGAAATCATGTAACAAAAATGACACAAGACAATGCTTGGTAAGCTTTACGTCATTTCCCTTTCATGGCCATTACAACTTGTATGAATGAGAATGGTCTTTTGTTAGGAGACCAAGCTTTTTGACCATGTAGTTTGAAACTACATTCTCATAGCTTCCATAATTAATAATCACATTACATACCTTTTCTCTAAAAGTACACCTGGTATAAAAAATATTGTGTCAAAGCTAGTTTTCTTCCTATGACATAAAATATGGAAGCAAGGTAACCATACCTTTGACATTTAAAGCACTAATGGCTGTAGGAAAAAATAGTACTAAACCACCAAAGCTAGCAGTTAGGATGAGTCCAAGTCATATCCATAGGGATAGGTGATCTATTTTATGTGTGTGACAGTGTGGAATAAGGGGAGTTAGATACCTAAATACAATTAAGAACTAATTCAAACAAGTTACATGAAAAGCAAAACAGAATTAGCAATAAAAGGAAATAAGATGTAGGAAAGCTTAATCTAAGGGCCTCTTGCAATCAATTCATTGACTGATCATTGACTCTAATGTTTCATTCTCATTTTTACCACCTAGTTGAGATATTAATTAAGCCTAACACCTAATTAGCCCTTGCTAATTTCCCCCTAAACTAGCGAATTAAACTCAACATCTAATTGATTTTTATTGCCAAATCAATTGAAGCCCAGCACTACCACCAATTAAACAATAACTTTTAGCTCTAAAAACACTAGGTCTAATTAATTGAATCACCACAACAACAACCTAATTAACTACCCTTAATTTCCTAGGAAAATTAACTCACCCCAACAGCAAATCAACCCCTGATTACTACATCAACCAAACAACCACTAACTACCATAAGTTGCCATGGAAAACTGGCTAGCATATTGAGTGATTAATTAATGGATCCTTTTATTTAATCATCCAAGGCAATTGTGTATGCAGTAAAATTAGGAAATCAAAAGAATTGAAATTAAGATTGAGTCATACAATTAAGAAAGAATTGGTGCAAACATTACCTTCAATTGAGATGAGAATTTAGTTACACATTATGAAAAGTAAAATGCAAAATTAAAAAGGGAAGAAGTAAACCTAATTAGAAATGGAATCTTGCCTTAGCAGAGCTCTTTTCCTCCGAAAGTTAGAGACAATATAGAAATGAGTGAAAAGATATTACAAGAGAGGTCCAACTAAATTACTTATAGGCTTAACGCACTACCTTTTAGTTAGGCTGGGGTTTAGGGTTGCAAGGGAGCCTATTTGAATGTGACAATCTTCAGATGAAATATGGGTTTATCATGTAGCTTTCAATGGCCTTAACCTTGCATTAAAATTCGATTTCTAGCTCAAGTTATGGGATAAACACTAAGATAGTTGTTGACGGTGGAATCTGGTTCTATCAAACTCCAGTCAACTGTGATCGATTCTTGAACCCCAAACTACTTTCTGATTCTGGAATGAGAGATGAAGATGGTAAAGAGGGGGAATGGCAATGGAAGACAGCGTTTTTACATGATTCGGCCAAATCTGAGCAGAATCGAACCCTACGTCCCGATGATATTTTTATTAATCTGAAAGAAAATTTATAGAGCTTTTGTCTGGCTATTTTTTAGCCTTTCCTCCTCCCTTTTATAGTGATCTCTTTCCTTCTATTTATAGAGGAGAGGAGGTTATAAATGTAGTTTTACATGTTACAATATGTTTCATCAGACATTAACTGCATAAGACTCCTTAGACTTCTACAAATCGACTTCTGTAGGTTGATTTCTATGGATGGGTCCCATGTATTTGCTTGGTTATGATGAGCTGATGTAATCTCATTCAATACTTCATTTTTGTTGGACTAGACACTTTCTCATGGAACTCTTGCCAAGTGAGATGCTTTACCTCACGAGCCGAGATCCCTGATGCGGGATCACTGCTATCCTTCGAATAGTGAGGTTAGGCTTTGAGGCTAGTGGAACAAACTCGAATCTTATGCGAACTAGGACTTAGTGGAACAATTTGTCGAACACATAAGCTAAGACCTCACGCTCTCATCCTTAGCAAGCTAGATGTCCTCTATTTTGGACTTAGCTTCCGCTGAGCCTTTGGCCTACTTTGCAAGACCAATTTTCACCTACAACGTAAGCCCCCCAACTCTTAGTTCACTTTACAGACTGGGAGTTGCAATTTTCTTCGTTTAGTCAATGTCCTTACCCTATTGTGTTGTCATTTCAGACATTCAATCTTTCACTTCATCTAACTTTGGGCATACTTCTTTTCCTGACCTTGCCTTCTAGCTGTTGGCGTGGTAATCTAATTTTCTTTTGACCATTCAAGCGTAGTCTTTTGTTTACCAGGTCATTCATCGAACCTAAATTAGTTTATAAAGATTGAGAAGTTTTTCTTTCTCCTTTGTGAGTCGATAGAAGTATTAGTTAAGCCCCCAAATACCTTAGGTAGCTTGGTTTCTGGTGAAGCATTAAGGTATGCATGGCCTATTGCATGGGGCTTCATGGCGTGGATAGCCTACTACACATGGCTCCCATGGATAGCTCCTTATGCTAGCTGTAGGGTAGATTTTGTGTAGATCTTGGATTATTTCCTCATGACTTTGCCATGATTTCCAGCCTTGCCAGCCATACTCCTAACGCTCTTTTGAATTGCTCTGGATCTGGGTCAGGAGGATCCACTAGATGAAAAGGGATATAAGTAGGAGCAGTCACACTTGGTGGCCTTCCTGCTGGTGGGAGTTCATCTCCCAGTAGCTGGCTTTCCACTTTCAACAATGGCTTTAGGCTCTTTTGGCTTTTGATCTTGTACCTTAGATCTTCTGATGTAGATTTTACCTCATTAAGTAAGGCCTTTAGTGAATGAGCTTTTCTATATAACTCTCAAATGTTGTATAGGATGCTTTCATCCACTTCTGATGATAATGTATATTATTGCAAACTAATGAAACACTTGTATGGTCAATCGACTATAACTTTTGCATGTGATGAACTTTAACATATGGTTGCATTAATCAATGATGAGTAAAATTTAGGTTGGTTGCATGCAAGTTGCGCCTAAAAGGATCTCACTACCGACATACAAGTATTTGTTCGCATGAGAGCTGTGATGAGTTTATAGCATCTGTCTGAACTCTTCGAGTGCATGTTAATGCCTTCATGTTTCAACAAGCTCATAGCTCTTCACTAGATTCTAAGGGTCTAATAGTGCCTCCATACCTCAACGAGCTCTTGGTTGTGTTGGATTTTGAGTGTTTAATAGTGCCTACACACCTCAGCGAGCTCTTGGCTATGCTAGATTTTGAGTGTTTAATAGTGCCTTCGCA
This sequence comes from Saraca asoca, assembly GCA_026873985.1. Lineage (NCBI taxonomy): Eukaryota > Viridiplantae > Streptophyta > Magnoliopsida > Fabales > Fabaceae > Saraca > Saraca asoca. The sequence goes on along the minus strand of JANHAO010012595.1, from coordinate 8,918 downwards.
CCTCAGCATGCTCTTAGCTGTGCTAGATTTTGAGTGTTTAATAGTGCCTCCACACCTCAGCAAGCTCTTGGTTGAACTGGATTTTGAGTGTTTAATAGTGCCTCTGCACCTCAGCAAGCTCTTGGCTACGCTAGATTTTGAGTGTTTAATAGTGCCTCCCACCTCAGTGAGCTCTTGGCTGCACTAGATTGACATAAAATGCTTTCTTTTTTGGGTAACATTCAAGTATTCGGAATATTTTCATTTACTTCAATATAATATTACAAGATCAGAATATGGTTTTGATAGATGGCTCTTGCTCCCGATCAGTGATTCACTGAGTTTGCTGAGCTTGCCATTCTAATAACCTCACCACATAATCCTGTAATTGACCTCTTCTAATGAGGTCTTCTATGGCATCTTTTAGTGCCTAACATTCCAAAGTATTATGCTCAATCTCATTATGATAGGCACAAAATTTATCTTTATTGCTCCTAAATTTGCTAGGAGTCGAAAAGGGCTTAAGTTTCCCAAAGTTTTTCCTATCTCTTTTCGCAGCAAAAATTCTATCCTATGAGTCAAGACAAGATGCTATAGCTTTCGTAACAACCACAATGTTGGGGTCACGCACACTTCACCCTCTTTATAGGCTGGTCACTGGGACCATAATTTGGGATCTCCTCATTCCTCTTCTTGCTCTGAGGAGCATTGGTCGTTTCACTCCTGTGTGTGGGCTCTTTTATGCCGAAGGTCTCCTCCCATCTTATTTGTTTGGCAGTTTGCTCATAGGATTTAGCAAGATCTTGAGCTGGGGACTTGTAAAGGCTTTCATATAGCTTTCCAACCTTGTGGAGTTTCGTCGAGATTGCTATCAAGATACTCTCCTCTGAAGGATTTTCCACTAAATTGGCCTTGTGCTTGAACCTGGCTATGTAATTCTTCAGCAATTTGTTCTTACGTTGAAAGATTATTGTGAGATGACAGGGGGTGTGAGCTACTTCTTCAATGCCCGATATTGGTCGATGAATTTCTTTTGACATTCTTCCCAACTACTGAGGCTGCAAGCTAGGAGGCTTCTGAACCATGTCCAAGGTATGCCTCTTAATGTGGCTGGGAAGACACGACACTTACCTAGAGGGTCGATCATTTGGAGGTCCATCTGGACATTGAATGCATCTAGATGGTCGCAAGCATCGTTGTTTCCATCATACAGTGGGATTGTGAGTACTTTAAATTTCTGTGGAAGAGGCTACATTTTAATTTCCACAGAGAATGGTGAACTCTTCTCACGATGAGATTGATTGTTCTGAGGACTTGCTCATTATTGGACCTTGAGCTTCAGACTGGGGGCCAGAGCTCCCAGCTTGTTGTGAGCCCCTAAATCATTGATCATGGTGGTTTTCGTGAGTTTCTTTTTTGAGCTCCTTCATGCAACTACTAGAGCTATGCCATAATCTCCTCTTGCCTTCGTGCACCCTAGGCTTGCACTTGTGCTAGCACTTTAATAGTTTTAACCAGTTCTCTTACCATATTCTCAAGTAGTGGTTAGGGGGGTCTACCGATTAAATGGCTGGAGCGCTCAAACTTCTGGTGATTCTTCCTCTCACCATCGTATCTAGATGGGAAAGTGACTCAAAAAATAGATGGAGCCTTCTTTCTAGCACCAAAATGTTAACGGTGGAATCTGGTTTTGCCAAACTCCAGTTAACTGTGATCAGTTCTTGAACCCCAAACTACTTTCTAGTTGTTGGAATGAGATATGAAGATGGTAGAGAGGGGAAATGGCAATGGAAGACAGTGTTTTTTATGTGGTTTGGCCAAATCCGAGTGAAATCGAACCCTACATCAAGAGCTTTTGTCTGGCTATTTTTAAGCCTCTCCTCCTTCCCTTTACAGTGATCTCTTTCCTTCTATTTATAGAGGAGAAAAGGTTATAAATGTAATTTTACATGTTACAATATGTTACATTAGACATTAAATGTACAAGACTCCCTAGACTACAATAAATCGACTTTTGTAGGTTGCTTTCTGTGAATGGGTCCCATGTGTTTGCTTGGTTATGATGAGCTGATGTAATCTCATTCAATACTTCATATTTGTTGGACTAGACACCTTCTCATGGAACTCTTGCCAAGCAAGATGCTTTACCTCATGAGTCGAGATCCTTGATGCGGGATCATTGCTATCTTTCGAATAGTGAAGTCGAGCTTCAAGGCTGGTGGAGCGAGCTCGAATCTTATGCGAGCTAGGACTTAGCGGAGCAATTTGCCAAACACGTGAGTTGGGACCTCACACTCTCATCCTCAGCGAGCTAGATGTCCTCTATTTGGACTTAGCTTCCACTAAGCCTTCAACCTACTTTGCAAGATCGATTTTCACCCACAACAACAACCTTTTTGAGTAGTCTATCTCATAATAGATTTAAGCAATTAAGTTCATATCCAATTAATTCAATCAAAATGGTATAGTTTGCTCTTAAGCCTTTCATGAAAGTTGTTAGGTGGATCTTAGCTATCCTATGGGCTTAAGTTTTCACTAAAGTGATTTTTGGAGCTCCCCTTATGATGAAAACACTGGGATGGGCTCTGGATTGCAACACACTTTGCTTTGATTACCAAGCTCTATTTCCCCTCCAAAATGTCTAAACTGGGTTGGGGACTCTTCATATCATTTTTAGATCTATCTCTTAAATTTCCAAAGATAGAAGAATCACTTAAGACCAATCCTAAATGTCCAATGAAGCACATAAAATGACAAAAGACCAGGCAATAAAGGATATGAATTGTGTTCTTCAAATTCCCTACTTGACTCAAACTCTAAATTTTTCAACAATGATGAGAATGAAAAACCAAAAGCAAGGAAACAACCATAATTTTACAGGACATAGCATCTCATGAAGCTTATTCTTGACAACTTAAAACTCAAATTCAACTAGCAAAATAATTTCATTCAAAAGGCAAGTAGGTCACTTTGGTAAACCTCACAAGGTAAGCACTCCATAAAACTCTCCTTGTGTTTACAATGGAAAAGTGTTTCATTCAATTTCATTCTAAGAAAATGCACTACTATAAGCTTGCTTATCATCAAATCTCCACTACTCAAATCACATGTATAGCACAAATCAAAAGGACTTCACAAAGGTTGAAATGTGACTAATGGAAAAGGGAAGGAAAGGAATGACAAGGATATGAAAATACAAAACCAAAAAGATTAATAGAGCATTGTAACATAAATCCAAACAAGCAAATGAGCAATTTAAAATTGGAACATACATCAGAACTTTCACATTTTTCACTTCTCTTTCTCTCTTTCCTTTTCTTGACATTTGAACTTTCTTTCTTTTATATTTTTTTCACTTTCAATTTTATTTTGAGCTCTCTTTTTTTTTTCATTTTCTTGCAAATTCTTTTTATTTTCTTTCTTTTTTTCTTTTTTTCCTTCTCTTGAGCTCTTTTCTTTCACCAAACATTTAGCACACCCCCACACTTGTTCAAGAATACATCCCACTAATGAATTAAATACTCTACTAATCCCTAAGGTTAGGAAAAAGTAAAGATATTCAAGGTTTGGCTTTCTAATGGGCTATATAACAAGAGAAAGATCAATTAAGCTAAAAGAGGCTCAACAATGGTACATCGTAAGGTAGGTTAAAAGGGCAAAATAGCTCAATCAAAGAATGCCTTAATCATATTTATGCATGCATGTGCCAATGTAATCTCAAAAAGAATCAAAATAAGTTCAAGAGTAACAATTTCATGGAAGGAAATCACACACAAGAAAAAAAAGGTACATAATAAAAATAATCAACAATGGCTCAAAATCTCACAAGTTATATATCTACTAAAATTAATCTACAAACATTTTAGATTGCATCACAATGCTAATCAAATTCAAGAATCAAGACAATTTATTCAATCATGCTATGAATCCATCAAATTCAATTGCAACCTACTCAAGGCCTAAACAAACTCATTATCAATGAAAAAAAACCTAAAAGTGAAAAAACAATTTTTTTTTCTTTTTTCTAGAATTTTTTTTCTTTGCACAATCAAAGCGAAACAAAACAATCCTAAAATCTCCCCCCACACTTAAATTTTACATTGTCCTCAATGTAAGCACAAAATCATTAACGAATCACGAGCATATAAAATAAAGGAGGTAAGGAAAGAGAGTAAACACTTAGGTTGCCTCCCAAGAAGCTCGCTTGTCTTAATTTATTGGCTCGATAGTCCATTGGTTTTTTCTCAACCCTCATCAATATAAACTAACTCTCCTAGCTCCACTTCCTCTCTTTCGTGCTCTCGGAAGCTTTCAAAGAATAGCTTGAGCCTATGCCCATTGACCTTGAACACCTTGTTAGCTACTAAACTTTTCATCTCAACTGCACGAAAAAGAAACGCATTAGTAACAACAAAGGGTCCAATCCAATAGGAACGTAACTTATGGGGCCTCAATTGGAGTCTTGAATTATAGAGTAAAACTTTTTGTCCAACTAAGAATTGTTTGTTAACAATCCTTCTATCATGAAATGCCTTGGTTTTCTCTTTGTAGATGCATGAATTCTCATAAGAATCAAGCTAAATCTCCTCCAATTCTTGCAATTACTACTTTGTTTTGCTCACTTGCTTTATCCATCCCTATATTACAACTCTTCATAGTCCAAAAAGTTCTTGTATCTTCACAAGAAGGTGACATGCCTTGCTAAAAACCATCTTGTAAGGAGACATTCCATTGGGTGTCTTGTATGTTATTCTATAGACCCACAATGCATGATCCAATCTCAAGCTCCAATCTTTTCTACTTGGTTTCATTGTTTTCTCTAAGATGGACTTGATTTCTTTGTTGGATATTTCAACTTCTGCATTTTTTTGAGGATGATAAAGTGTAGATGTCTTGTGGAAGACTCCATATTTCCTCAACAAGGCCTTAATTGTTCCAATGGAAAAATTGGTCCTTTGGTCACTCACCAAAGCCTTGGAAATGCCAAACCTAGTAAAAATGTTAGACTTGACAAAACATACAACAACCCTAGAATCATTAGTCCTAGTTGCTTTTGCTTCTAGCCATTTTGAAACATAATCCATAACAAGCAAAATATAAAGAAAACTACAAGATGAAGGGAATGGTCCCATGAAATCAATGCTCATGCATCAAAAATCTCACACACAATAATAAGGGTTTGCAATATTTCATTTCTATGGGTCAAACTACCTGTTCTTTGGCATTGTTCACAATGTTTGCAAAACTCATATGTATCATGAAACAAAGTAGGCCAATAAGAACCACAATCTAAAACTTTCCTAGTTGTTCTTTAAGGTCTAAAATGTCCACCACAAGTATAAACATTGCAAAAGGAAAGAATAGATTGAAACTCAAAATCAAGCACACTCTTAATAATTTGATCAGCACAATATTTCCAAAAATAAAGGTCATACGACCAAAATGCTTAGCATCAATTTTCAATTTCTTTTTATTAACTCTACTAAAATCAGCAAGTAAAGTCCTAATAACTAGATAATTCACCAAATCAGCATATTAAGGAACATTACCTTGCAATTTGAAAAGCTACTCATTAGGAAAAAAATCATGTAGAGGCAATGGATCTTCCTTTATTATCAGCCTATTCAAGTGATTTGCTACAAGGTTCTCAGCAGCTTTCTTGTCTGCAGCAAGAGGATCTATTTGATCAGTCTTGGCTTTGCATCTTCCTTGGAGAGCAAATACTTTAAAGCTACATAGTCCAAAAAAATACAACACCTTCAGATCCAAGCAAATAAGAGCAAAATTTTTCTAATGTAAACACTACAACTAAAAGCTCCTTTTCTGTTATAGAATAATTGCATTTGGCTAAATCAAGAGTCCTAGAAGCATAATGAATCACTTGAGTTTGTTTGCCAACCCGTTACCCCAAAATTGCTTCCAAAGCATAATTACTTGCATTACACACAATCTTAAAGGGCAACTCCCAATTAAGAGGGTGAATAATGAGATAGATGTCAATGCAACCTTCAATACATGCTTGGTTGAAATCAAATGGAACCTCTTTTTGCAACAACTTAGACAAAGGCAAGGCTATCTTGGAAAAATCCTTGATAAATCTTCTATAAAAACCTGTATGGCTAAGAAAGGAATGCGCTTTCACCATATTTATGAGGTAGGGTAAGCTTAAAATTAAATCAACTTTTGCTTTGTCAACCTTAATGCCTCTACTTGACACCATATGTCCTAAAACTATCCCATGTTCAACCATAAAATGATACTTTTCAAAATTTAGAACAAGGTTTGTCTCAATGCAATGCCTAAGCACATGGGTCAAGTTCTCTAAGGATGCATCAAATGAATTGCCATAAGTAGAAAAATCATTCATGAAAACCTCTATACAATGCTCTAAAAATTCTGAAAAAATGCTTACCATGCACCTTTGAAATGTGGCTAGTGCATTGCAAAGGCCAAAAGGCATCTTCCTATAGGCAAATATTCCAAAAAGGCATGTAAAGATGGTCTTCTTTTGCTCTTCTGATGCAATGGTGATCTGAAAGTATATTGTAAACCCATCCAAGAAGCAATAATGGGATTTTCCAGCTAACCTCTCAAGCATTTGTGTAATACCCCAAATTCTCTAAAATTAATTCTAATAATAAAAGGGGTGAAATTAAAGTTTCAACAATTTTAAAATTGTAAATTTTGAGATGTAAATTGTCCAAATATGGTAGAAATAAATTATAGGAACTTTAGGAATCCTAAAAAAAAAAATTCCATTACAAATGCGTATAGAAGAGAATCTGTGTTTTAGGATTTAATTTCCAAAAAAACTTCAAAGAGATCAAAATTAGGGTTACAAACGTTTAGTGCGCACAAAATTATAGTTGTTGCAAAAATAATCAATTTAACTAATTTGTATCAAAATTTCAAAGCTATTGGTGATCAATGAGTATCTTAAATTTGGGCTTGAAGTTAAGGAAAGAGGAAAAGTTGTTAAAAAAAAAAAACTAGCCAACTTGAAAGCCAGGGAAGTTGACCCAAATATTTCCTATTTTGCTCTCCAAGGTCAGTTGCTTCTTCTTCTTCATGCCATCTTTTGATGCAATTCATGCATTATTTTCTAACTCAACTTAGAGCTCTTATTCTTTTTCTTCATCCCATTCTCTCTACAAGTAAGTAATTCATTCCTTCATGTTAATTTCTCATTTTTTACTATGATTCCTCTCTTCTTCCTCTTCAATTTGATGCTAAAATCTTGTTGATTCATTAACTATAAGTTGAGATATGAATTTTTGAATTCAAAAGCCACTATTCATTTCAATGTTCAACCCATAAATTCATATGGATTTTCTGGTGTTTTTTAGGCTCAAATATTCTATTTCTAGCTTGTTTTTATGGACTAAAGTCATGATCAAGTGGTATTTGACTAATTGATGCAAGAAAACTCTTGAAAATCCAAGGAATCTAACTTACCTTCTCTCTTGTTCATGAAAAGTGCTGAGGACTTTTGTTGAATCAATTTGATTTCTTGTTCTCAGCCACTTTTATGAGTAATTCTTACCTCTTTTGTGAGTTATAAAATAACTAATTAATAGTAAACCAGTTATTTAGTGTGTATGCTAAGAAAATGGGTATTATATAAACTAATGGTATAAATTGATTTTGATTGGTGTTGTTGATATAAATATAGTAGTTTGATTGGAAAAGCTTGGTTTTTTGCTTAATTCTTTTGTGATTAAGAGTTGGCTAAGTTAGCATATAAAGTTTGGTTAAGGAAATAAGAGATGTTCATGTAGAAATGTGTAGTTACATTAAAAGCTTTTATAAATTTGGATGTACCATTAGAATCGCAAGCATGATCGCGAGCCCAGAAATTGAAAGTCAAGTAAAATTGTGACTAAAGTAGCAAGAACCAAATATGAAGGCTTCAATATGACTCAAGCTAAAGTAGTTTAAATTGCAAGTCTACTCATTAAAAGTTACAAACTTTTGGGAAGTCCAAGATTATACACAATCCGAATTGTGATCAGAATTGGAAACAAGGCTAGGATAGATGAATTCAAATTGTGTAGAACAAGCTAAATTTTCTATTCGAATCGCAATGGCCTAAAGACATACTCTGTTTTTGCAATTATAATCATGAATTAAGTGCCAATAAGGGCGATTCAAACCATGAGCCTTAAAGATGAAATATATGCTAAAACATGTTTGAAACACCTATAAGATAATGATGAATTGCCTATAACTTCTTCCTTATAGTGGAATGAAGGGTACAGTTAGGTTTTGAAAATCACTAAATAACCGATTGATTGAATAATGGAGTATTAACATCATTAAAATATGTTGGAAATTGAATAATTAAATTTATAAATATAAATTATATGGATTCTTCAATGGATAAAATAAATATGGATATTAAGGTAGCAATATTGAAGATACCATGATGGCGATGGATTGTGTATTGTGTGACATGAATTATAGATAATTCAAGTATAACAATTAAGAAATCCTGAGTGAGTAACTCATAAGCCAATATGAATAAATCTAATAATTGTATAAACATATTGATATTATGGTAATAATCCTGATGGCTATTATAATATGTGACAAGGAATGTATGGTTGTGAATCGATATGATTAGCATCCATGCAATTAAGACTATGATGAAGAGTATATGATTGTGGATCAATATTTTATGAAAACTGTTGTACAAAAACTTGTTGTACGTTTTAAATAACCGCAAGCGCACAACGTAGATGTAGTAAAGAACCGACAAATACGGGTTGATTCCACAGGGAAGTTTCATTTTTTTTAAATACTGAAACCTTTACAGTTTAACTATCCAGATTGATTTGAAGAATAGAAGGAGTACAAAAAAAGAATAAAAGAAAGATAAAGGTTGATAATAAAATCAAGAAAACAAAGATGTAAATTAAAGAAAGTATTGAATGGAAAAA
>JANHAO010012594.1:0-16435 GCA_026873985.1 Saraca asoca | reverse complement strand
GTTAGCATAGATCTTAAAGGGCTTAAATTAATCTAAACCACGAAAGTAGGAAATTGGGTTAATTTAAGTACTATTATTAGACCTTCAAAGAGGCTAGTAATTAATTTAGGTTAAACCATCCTTAATTATCCAAGTAATCATAATAGAAAAGATTTTAATTAATTGTTAAAGATTGTAAGTGTGGTGAAATCTCAATCCTAGACTTTTATGATTGAACTTTACTATTTGATTATTTGTTGCTCTTTTATTAAGTCCCTTTATTATCTTTGATATTCTTATTTGATTTAGACAACTTATTGCAAACTCTGGTAATTGATAACGAGATCCCTATGAGATTCGACCCGTATTTGCCAGTATCTACTACAACTACACTGTGCGCTTGTGGAAAACACATATCACTATGTCCTCTAGCTCCTTGTTAAGCTCCTTTTTAAATGGGATTTGTGTGTTCCACACATCTCTCTTAATACGTCTTGTCCACTACCTTCACTACTACCATACGGGTTGGAACCCTCGATCCTACACAACTCCTTATGTGAATAGACCATTAGTAGGGATGAGATCTACAAAGCTTTGTTATTATCTTGCTACTCTTAGAGCTCTAAGAATCAGATTACATCAATCTTAGTACATGACATATCTTCCTTATTATAATCTTTATTACCACCCTTGTCACCTCCTTATGCCTCCTCTTGAAGTTTAGCTTGTAAGGCATTTGAGACAGCCTTTTGTGGATACTCTACCACTCTATATGGCCTATTGCATAGGAAATTGGCTATAGCCTTGAACTTTTCTTTACTATTGGATATGCAAGATGATGCTGAAACTTTTGTAAATGGGAAAACAATCCATTGCCTCCTCTCTCATTCATAGATTTGCCACTTTTGCCTAACTAGCCACCACTAGCAGTATTCAAGCCCCTTCCATGGGACTTCAAGCTAGTAAAGCTAATGTTATAGTCAAACAAGAGCTCGACTATGGTCACTGCTTCTGTGAGGCTTTGAACTCTTCTTCTTTGGAGTTCCATGGTAGCTTCTCATGATAAACCATCAATGAGACAAAACAACTTATCCTTTTTAGTCATGTCCCTTATATTTAACTTCATAGTGGTTAACTTGTTCACATAGTTAACTTCATAGTGGTTAACTTGTTCACATAGTCCTAAGTTAATCTTTTTTGTCTTAACTCTTTCAGCTTGTACTTAGCCAAATAGTCAATGTTCTCAAGATAAAAGTGCACCTTTAGTTCTTACTTGAGTTCTTCCCAAGTATTGATGCTACACCTTCCCTTCTAAATCTCTTAGGATTTAGTCCTCCACCATATCTTAACAATGTTTGTAAGGAACATAGTACCTTGATTTAATGAAGCTACCTCAAAAGTTATAATATTTGTCCATATCAAAAATAAACTTTTTAAGCCTTTATACATCTTTCTTCCTCGCATATGGTCTTAATTTAGGGATTTTCACCCTCTTCGCTCTAAGGTACCATCCTTTTGCAAACTATTCATGGTGGCCATCATCAACACCTTCATTAAGGCTACTATGTTGCTCATCTCACTATGAAGAGTTACTACAACATCCTTTACCTCATTGGTAAAGTCTTTCATAGCATTCCCTAAATCATTCTGAGTGTTCTCAATAGTAACATGCTGCTCACTGACATATAGAGCATTAATAGTCTCCATGCTTTTGACTCTCATATTAGCTTCAAGATTCAAGACTCACTGCTCAAGAGATATCTAATTTTTGGCCCTTCGTAAAAGTTTAGGAATCCCTTTGCTTTCCAAATTTCTTACAGTTTTAGCAGCTCTTTTGAGATTCCCAATTGTAATGTTAATTACACCAAAGTGTTCAATGGACATCATTTTCTTTGACAAAATGAAGTATTGAATGGGTGCAATGCAAAACAAAGAATCATGGTCTCAACCATGCTCTGATACCAAACTATCACAATCTGGTAGTTCATGTCAAAACATGCAACATTTAGTCTCTTCACTCAGCATTTACTCGATTAGTACCTAAGAATAAGTTAGCCAATAAGTCATGCACCATCTTCATTTTGAAAAGAATGGGCAACACCCACAATTTATATCATATCAATCATAAGTAGCAAACACATAGAACATAAGCAACTAATTCACATATATAGGCAATCAATTCACTCAAATTGGCAAACAAGATGCATTTATGTAATTTGGATATATACAGATAAATACGGCTAAAAGCAGATAAATTTATGGGATAATATTTCAATTGAGGATGGGCGAATTCTTTTATTCACATAAGAGCCTCATTACAAGACTCCCAAGTGTGTAGGGGAGGTACCAAGCCACACTCTCATACTCATAAACTAGTGCCTTGATGCCCACCCAGGACATCAGATACTCCCCTCTAAAGAGCATTCTAAGCTAAAGCCCTCATAGTACAAGTAGATATACTTTTTCCAAATTAACATAAGGGCTCTTCTCCTAACTCAAAACGGATCTAATGCATCATATTACATCAACATGAAGATAAAAATCCAAGGATCACAACCACATACTTATTTACTCATATTGAACAAGTTACCTTAGTAAAAATTACATAAACACCCTCAAAATGAGGAAAAATAAGAAAAATAATTTACATGTGCATTTTCTCTCAAATTCACACCACATGATCTTTTCTTCGTGCTTGATTTTTGTGCCAAGTTTTGTTTGCATCCAAGTGCATTTGCTTAACAAATTTAGTCACAAGTCCTAATTTGTGACAACTTGGTAGCTTTCACTATTGTGTGAATTGGAGTGAAAAACATAAGAAAAGAATAGAATTTAGAGTTATTAGATTCATATGCAAACAAAAGAAAATTATGAATTAGAGTAAAAAATAAAAGGAAAGAAAAGAATTTGAAGCTATTAGATTAATATGCAAACAAAAGAATGCTTCTCCCTAGAACTCAGGAATTAGGGTGAAAATGCTACCTTTACAAATCAATTCCCACTTTAAAACCCCTATTACTATAAAGTAACATTAAAGTAACAAACCACCAATTACTCTACTATCATAATGAAAGAACATCCTCTTAAGTAATGCATCAAGCCTACATTAAAATATGTGAAAACTTCCCAAATGGTTTTTGTTAAAAGGGAAAAAAAAGTATTGGATAGTACCTTTATTACTGCATTTACACTCACACTCAAGTACCATAGGAATAACAATTCATTATAATCTACCATTTTTCTACATCCTAGCAAAGATCTTCCAAAATGAATAGAAAATAGAATGTAACTCCTATAAGAGCAGAAAAAACTGCTTTTACAACTAATCTAAGAACTCATTGTACATTTGTCTTCTTTGCAAAAAATGTGTAATGATCATTGGAACTTAATATGTGATTACACTTATGCAAAGCTTGTACCTTCTTCTATGTAAATCCCTAAATGATTTAACACATAAAGAAACCTGAATAAATAGTTTCTATAATTCTATAATATCTACAATGCTTATGACATTGTAAATTACATATTTATATGATCACATTCATTTTGACCTTTTTGTTTTCTACTACAATGACATGATGAAACATTTTTAATATATTTCTCTTTGTAAATTATAACATGAAGGTAAAATGAAGCTAGTTTGCTATGTTTTCCTTAGCCCTCTTTGCATTATGTTTTCATCCACTATTGAAAACAATTATGATAGTAGTTTCTAACTTGTAAGTATGTTATTCCTAGAAATTAGTCATTAGCTAATGATTCTACTACTAAAATAAAAGAACCTATATAGATGTTAAAATAATTTCATTATTATCAAGAAAACTACAAAAACATGAAAATGACATTGGCGCATTGAAAAGATAAAAATTGGCTTAAAAAATCAAGAAGATAAAGATTAAGGTTGTTATGATACTTGGAATCTCAAATCATTCCTTTTAGTCAATGTTAATAAATCTATAGAGAAATTGCAAAAACACAAATGCTATAAACCAAAAATAAAAAAGAGATCATGGAAGAAAACTTGGTTCTCAATATTTTTAGTAAGCTTCGGCAAGGGCACCATGGTCTCTCTCTTTCTCAACTACATTTATTATGTATGGACTAGAAAAAAAATCATGAAGCAAATGAAGAGAAATCTCATATTTGAAATGATTATAAATTGAAAACTAACATGGATTATCTAGACAAAATAACAAAAAATGGCTACATTAGACACCAATCATTCAAGCCAATTAAGGGAACAATATTTATATATTTTATTTCTTATATATTTAGTCTTCTCTCACGTTTATATGTGAAATAGACTTACTTATATCCTATTTTAGTCTTTTGACATTGTTTTAGACTTTTGGGCTATATCTTAAGTTTTGGACCTTCATTTGGGATGATTCTTATTTCATTGGAAAACTAAGACAGAGGCCTACAATTATTATGAAGAGTTCTAAGCCCAATTTAGACATATGGTAGGGTTACGTAACTTGAGTTAGAAACTTTTATTTTTAACAAGGCCTAGTCTATAGGAATTCTAAGGAGTAGGGTTACAACTTTCTAGAACAAATCAAAGTCTAATTCTACCCTTGTCTAACTGAAATCATCAGCTAAGTCTAAAAAAGGAAACTAGATCAATCAGAATCCCAACTAAATTAAAATTACTTGAAGATCACTCCAAATCATGAAAGGTTGATCTCCTTTATTTTTGTATATAAATAGGAGCTCTTCTTGGGTAGAAACACAACAATCTCTACACAATTCTTCTTATTTCTTTTCTTTTTCTTCTAGTTTTATTTTCTCTACTATGAGTTGCTAAACTCATCTTTAAATTCAAGGGAATTCTATTTTTAATTTATTATTAGTGCAAGACCTAATTTGTTTTGCATTATTCTTGATTCAGTTATCTATTGTTTTTCTATTTTAATTGATTTACAATTGTAAAAGATGGTTTTTTATGTGGGTAGGTTGGTTAGTTAATTATTTGTTTTAATTATGGATAACTAAAACTTCATAATTTGTAATTGCTATGAAAGTTTAGTATATGTAGCGATTAGGTGTTAATGACTACAGGTTAAATGATTTGTACTAGTATACAATTATTATCCAATCTTAGCCTTTTCTTATTTGTATGCTATTATTAGTCTAACTAGGATCACATAATACGGAATCAGTTAATAATAAGAATTAAATTTGGGTGTTAGGCTAGAATCAATGAAAGTAGGGAAGAAATATAAGGATTATTTTATTGTCTAGGAAATTCTTGGTTAAGTAATCAAAGAAGGAATAATACTTAGAAGTTGATGATCATTCTATGAATTGGAGATGCAAATCTCTCTTGAATTGAAGTTTCCCCATTTAAACTTTCCTTTATTATTTACTTTTATATTTCTTATTCAATTACAAAACTTCCCCCCCCCCCATTTTAGTTAATTATGCTATCTTTAATAGATTAGAACAATAAATTAATCAACCAATCTCTAGAGTTCAACTTGGACTCATCAACCCTACAAATTTAAGAGTTCAGTAATTTATTTCTAGTAGATTCGATAGTCATCAAGATTTTGCTGCCATTGTTAGGAATTGGTTTGATTAATTTACATGTTTTGAATAGGACTAGGATTTAGGTTATTTAATTTGAATAGTTTTGATTATTTTCACCCCCATTTTGTTGAGTTTTGTAATCTTTCAGGTCTATTCGATAGAATTTGAAGACAAAATTTTGAAAAAAAATTTGTGGAATCTAAAGATGAAATTTACTTGTCTTGAAGAAATGATGTGCTGGTTAGAATCTGTGCTTTGTCACAGACCCTAACTTTTTTTTCGTCAAATTCCATCATCTGATAGGGTTTTTATTTTTTTTTGTATTTTTTTATTAATTTATTGATTTTCCTTATTCAATTTCTTTTTGTTCTGTGATTTATTTATATATAACTTGATCCTCTCACAATTTTAAATTTGAAATTTAACCTAAAAATTAAGAGAACCTTGCAAAAATTAAAAAGAGAAGCTTGACATACATCTACTTTTAGGTTACTACTCCAACACTTGAATAAATAAGAGCTACATCACCTAAAATACACAACTCATCCTAAAATCTAAAATTAGAAAACATGGCTATGAATCATAGAACTTTGAAAGAGTTGGTTGCTCTAAACTTGAATCAATAATCCTATGTATTAAATACCCTGATATTGATGCTACATATGAACTGAAATATAGACTAATACATCTGTCGCCTACATTTCAAGGTCTTGTTGGTGAAGATCCACACAAACACTTAAAGCAATTCGATGTCATATGTTTCACCATGAAACCACAAAGAGTCTCAAAAGAGAAAAATCAAGCTATGCGCTTTTCCCTTCTCATTGGCAGATTTGGCTAAGGATTGACTCTACTACCTTCTTTTAGGCTACATTTATTCGTGGCATGATATGAAGAGACTTATCCTCAAAAAAAATACTTCCTTGCTTCTCGAGATGCAAACATAAGAAAGGAGATATGTGCCATCCAATAGTATAATAGAGAGACTCTATACGAGTAGTAGGAGCACTTCAAGAAATTGTGTGCAAGCTACATACACCACTATATTAGTAACCAGCTCTTGATCCAATACTTCTGTGAAGGACTACTGCCAATAAATAAGAGTATGATAGATTTTACAAATGGAAGAGCATTAGTTGATAAGACTCTAAAGGTTACATGAAACCTGATTACTAACATGATAGCCAACTAACAATAATTCGAAATTATAATGGACCATACATTGAAAAAGGTTAATAAAGTAAACATATCTATCATTGAACATCAATTTTTTTATTTAACTTCTCGAGTTTGTCAATTAATTATAGGAGAGATGCAAGTAGCCAAGACGTGTAGAATGTACTCACTGTCTAGACACAATATTGATATGTGTCTAACATTGCAAAAAGAAAAATCGATCTAGCAAGTTTATGCAATAAGAGGATTTCCTGGGCAGTAATAGAGACAATATGATCCATACTCCAAGCTCATTGATAAGACTAGCCAAGCTAGCCAAGCTCGTTATCCACCCTCATTCCAAGCCAGACAATAAGTAAAGCAAGCTCCAAATTTAGGCAAAAATCTTGAAGAAATTATCCACACTCTGGCCAATTATACATTGTAATTCCAACAAGAAATAAGGACCAGCATTCATAACCTAAATACATAAATCAGTCAACTTGCAACAACAGTCAACAAGCTAGAAACTTAAGTTTCAAGCAAGCTGTTATCCCAAATAGTTATTGTTTGTCCCTTGGTGGTGGGTAAAAGAATGTATTATGGAAGCTAACTAAGCGAAATTAAGTGGATCTTACCCTTCTCTCATTGAAGAATATGTGTACGCCTTTGTTTTATTTAAACCTTTTCTTTTGATAAGATATGTAGAGGATTAATGACCAGTAATATGAAATTGGCATATGTTAAAAATTAATAATAGAAGTAGTAAAGATATAGAAAGGAAAAATTAAGACATAAATTTTTAAGGTGGTTCAACTTGAATTGAAACCATAATTCAAGTCTACTTTATATGATCTTTCTCAACTGAAAGACCTCTTAAATTGAAACAAAAACTATCAGGATTGACAAGCTCTTGAAATGCCAATCTTTACAATAAACACATAAGAAATTAACAGTCTTCTTGCTAACCTAGAAGAATTGGGCTCAGGCTATTTTAAACCTAAAGAAAAATACAAGATTAATAGGTTCTTACTAACATATACAAGATTTCTAAATCCCTAGAAATCTTAAAAACAAAGAGATAATAATAGAAAAGAAGAAGGTAATACAATACCAGTGTTTGAGATAAAAATCTCAAACTACTTAATGATAAACTCAAGTGGTCTTGATCCAGAAGCTTGTAAAAATCCTGGATTTTAGATTAGGCAAAAAGAAAATCGTGTTCAGCTCTTAATCAGATATTTTCGTAATGAAATATGAAGAAGTTGTATGAAATATCTTTTATATAGTAAAAGAAGTTAGGTAGTTACAACTGTTGTAACCGTCTGTAATAGAATAACTAATTTTCAGTTATTGCATCGAAGTAGCATCGATTATAGTCTATTATTTACTAATTTATCGATGTGGTAATCAATGTGTAGTGTGTTATACATAGCCTTCACATCGATTACTGCATCAAAGTAGCTATTTTTCCAAACTTTTAGTAAACTCGATTATTCTTCATGCATTGATGTGACTTCAATTTCTATATGAACTTTTCACAAGTTCTTCAATACATCGATGTACGCATCAATTCATGATATAAAAAACTATTTTGTAAAATCTTATTTTTCTCCAGATGATTTTTCTACCTCATTGTTTAGTTTAAAATTGTTTAGATCAAAGATCAATTAAGTTTATTTACAAGAGATCCTATAAAAATAGAAAATAGAAGATAAATCCTAAAAACTAGTCTTGATTCTCTTGTACCAAAGTTGTATATCTTTGAAACCTAAAAATAAAAGAAAAATAAGTAGTAAAATATGATAAAGATATATCAAATAAAATTGATCAAAAAATTGCTTTGCAACATCAAAATTGAGAAGTGTAAATGACTTAGACTAATAAGTCTAATAGTTATGAATCCTAGAGAAAATATAAGTGTAATAATGTTGTAGAGTGGAAAAAAAAATTGAGACCAGTAAGCGAGCCCAACTAGATTCGACCAATAAGCAAAAAGATAGAAAATTCAAAAGCAAAGGTAAAATCTCAACCTATAAAGGTATAAGTGAACATCCCCTTGCTCGATACAATTAAACAAATTGTAAGGTATGTACAATTTCTTAAAGAGTTATGCACCACAAAGTGAAAATTAAAAGGTAATGAGAAAATAAATGTGGAGAAAAATGTGTCTGTTGTTATCCAAAGAAAATTACCCCAAAATGCAAAGATCAAGGTACTTTCACAATTCCATGTGTTATAAGTAAGACTTATTTTGAACATGTTATATTAGATTTAGGTGCATCCATAACTATAATGTCACATTTTGTCTATGCATCTTTGAATTTAGGTCCTTTAAAAGAAACTAGTTTGATTATACAATTAACAGACCGATCTAATGTATATCCTAAAGGGGTAGTTGAAGATATTTTGGTATAGGTTAATAATTTCTTCTTTGTAGATGATTTCTATATTTTAAACACGGAGGATGATAATTCACCAAATCTAGCCCCAACCATTCTAGGAAGGCTTTTCTTCAAAATAACTAGAACAAAAATTGATGTCCATGACAGCACAATCACCATGGAATTTGATAGAGAAATCATAAAATTTAAAGGCTTAATGCAAATTAAGGAACTATTGGAGATAAATTCTGAAGTGAAGGAGATGACAATGGTGTTTCAATGTTGAGGGCTACAAATGCCAAGTTTATAATTAAAATCAGATTGAAGAGACCAGACCCATTGAGCTAATGACATTAAACAAAGATACTACTTGGGAGGCAACCCAAGAATGGCTAACACCACCAAATTCGATCTTTTACTCTATCTCCTTTATTTATATATGTTCATGATTTAATGATGATTTTGCGCCTTACATTGGGGACAATGTAAAATTTAAGTATGGGGAGAGGATTTAGGATTTCATTTTCAATATTCTGCATTTTTTTCAATTCGTTGCATTTTTCAATATATATATGTTTTGTTTAAATATTTGCTTTTCAATAATGATAAGTTTTATTATACTATGAATAGGAGTCAATAGAATTTGAGTTTTCATAACACAATTGAACAAATTGACTTGCATCTTGAAGTTAATTATTATAGTAATGGATTTTAGAATGTTCATAGATTGAATTTGGTAGACATTTTAACCTATAAGATTTTGAGCCTATAGACCGAACATTAATATTAGTTTCTTCTTTTTTATTTTTATGTGTGATACTCTTCCATGTGTTTATTTTTCAAAACTTGCCTTGAGTTTTCTTGATATTTGAATTGACACTTGCATGCATGAATATGATTAAGGTCATCATTGAATAAACCAAATTAACCCAATAACTAACCTTATAATTCACCATTGATAAACGCTTTTAAGCTTAATTGACTTCTTTTTGTTGTGTAACACATTAACATGTCTTTATCTAACCTTAAGGATTAGTAAAGCATTAGTTATTAGTGGAATGGGTTCTTGAGAAAATGTGGAGTATATTAATTACATGGTGAAAAGACAAATGTGATCAATATAATAGTCAAGAAAAGAAAAGAAATCAAAAAAATAAAAGGAAACTTCAAGTTATGAAAAAAAAAAAAGAAATTGATAAATGCTTGAAAACTGTGATAATAGACACTAGATCTTAATTGCTCTATTTGTCTGAATCTATGTTTCAATGTTCAATTAATTATTTGGGTTTATACTCTTATGTCCATATCATCCATTACCTCTCCATTCTTAACCCTATTACAACCCTAGAAAAGTTCTTTTGATTTATGTTGTGTATGTGATTTGAGTAGTAAGGATTAGATGATAAGCAAGCTTACAACCCTAAAAAAGCCTTTTTGATTTATGTTGTGTATGTGATTTGAGTAGTGAAAATTAGATGATAAGCAAGATTATGGCAGTGCATTTTTATATAATGAATTTGAGTAAAACACTTACTTTAAACATTGAGAGAGTTAAAGAGCTTATCTTGTGAGGGTCTATCAATTTGGTTTACTTTCTTTTGAATAAAGTTGTTGTATTGATTAATTTTAAGTTTTGAGTTGGTCAAGACTGCTAGTTCGTGATGTATGATGACTCTTGAGAATTTTAGTTGTTTTATTTTGCATTGTTTTGCAAGATTAAAATTACTAGTTAGCGTTTGATTTCATTTTTTAGTCAAGTTTTTGTTTTGCTTGAGGGGTGCAAAAGCTAAGTGTGAAGGAATTTGATAAGAACAATATTTATATTTTTTTTTTACATTTAGTCTTTTGTCAAGTTTATATGTGAAATTGAGTTACTTACGTCCTGTTTTATTTTTTTAGCACTATTTTAGACTTTTTGTTGTGTCTTGAGTTCTAGACCTCTATTTGGGATGATTCTTATATCATTAGAAAGATAAGGCAAAGGCTTACAATTTTTATAAAGAGTTCCAAGCCCTATTTAATAGTTAAAATTAGCCCAAAAGTTGAAGTAGAATGCTAACCTCACTGAAGCTTGATCCAATCATGGTATTTTAATGTTATCTAGAACTATTGACCTCTTATTGATGCAAACCTAAGCCCATTACAAAGCTAAGATCTATATCTACAACTTTCATAAAGTGTTTGAAGTGAAACTATGCTATTTTGAATGAGAAAAAGGTCTATTAAATTAAGTTATAGAATTTAATACATTTTGGACTACTCTGAACTAATTTCAAGTTCTAGCCTATAACTTGAGTTAGAAACTTCCATTTTCAACAAGGCCTAGTCCTTGTAAATGCTAAGGAATAGGGTTAAAACTTTCTAGAAGAAATTACAGTCTAATTCTACCCTTGTCCAGCCAAAATCAGTAGTTAAGGCCAAAAAAGGATATTAGATCAATCAGAATCTCAACTGTATCAAGATTATGCAAAGATCACTCCAAATCATGAATGGTTGATCCCCTCTATTTTTATATATAAATAGGAGCTCCTCTTGGACAAAAATACAACAATCTCTACACAATTCTTCTTATTTCTTTTTTTTTCCTTCTAGTTTTATTTTCTTTAATATAAGTTGCTAAACTCATCTTTCAATTCAAATGGATTCTATTTTCAATTTATTATGAGTGTGAGACCTCATTTGTTTTGAATTATTCTTGATTCGATTATCTATTATTTTTCTATTTTAATTGATAAATGATCGTATAAGATAGATTTCCATTAGGGTGGGTATGTTAATTAATTATCTATTGTAATTACAGCTAGTTGAAACTTCATAATCCGTAATTATTATGAAAGTTCAGTATATGTAGCAATTAGATGTTAATGATTATAATCTTAATTTTTGTTCAATGTCTAAGGAAAATGTAGAATAGGTTAAATGATTTGTGTTGGTGTATAATTGTTATCCAATCTTAGCCTCATCCTATTTGTAATGCTATTATTAATCAGATTAAGATCATGTGATACTAAATCAATTAATAATAAGAATTTAATTTGAGTGCTAGGTTTGAATTAGTGAAAGTAGGGAAGAAAAATAAGGATTATTCTAGCATCTGGGTAATTCTTAATTAAGTAATCAAAGAAGGAATATTATTTAGAAGTCAATGATCATTTTATGAATTAGAGTTACAAATCTCTCTTGAATTAAAGTTTCCCATTTAAACTTTTCTTTATTCTTTACTTTTTATTTTTGTTTTATATTTTATATTCAATCACAAAACTCCCTTTTAGTTAATACTACTATCTTTAATAGATAAGAAAAACCAATTAATCAACCAATTTTTATGGTTTGAGTGAGACTTATCAACCTTACAAATTTAAGAATTTAGCAATTTATTTCTGGTGGATTTAGCAATCATCAACCATCAATTTTGGACTACCCATCTTGATCAGAATATATCAATACTTTAAGGCTAGTCATCCAAACTTTTGCCACAATTTTGTCTTTGCAAATTTGAAAAGCAGCAAACCATCATTATCAAATGGAGATTGTGAGTTGTAGGTTCTTGAGAGAGATTAATCATCAACAATCAAATCCTAGACCAAGTTCATTGCAATAAACATCACAAATCTAAGATTTATTGTACTAATAATAATTTTTAAAATAGAAAAAAAAACTAAGGATTTTTAGGTGTTTGAAGAAAAAGAAGAAAGGCATTTTCATACTTAGTAAAAATCAGCTCTTTTGTGTTTATATCTTTATCTCTAATGTGTGTGAGCACATTATAGGGAATTTTGGCAACATTGCACATGAAAAAAAGAAGGCTTTTTTAGTCAAATGGACAAAAAACCAAAATACTTACCTTTTCCAATGTCACCAATAGCTTCTAGTCTTTGATCATCATCTCGTACTTTTTCAAAGAGACAATAGTTAGCAATTTCATCAAAATTGTACATGTGCAAAAGAGAGAAGAAGTGGTTTTTTAAAAATTTTTGAAAATGGATCAAATTTTTAATTGCTATTAAGTGAGTAAGGAGTAGTGAACTTCACTTAGGAAAATCTTAAAAAATAAATATACAACAATGTATTATTTGATCAATAAGAATTAAAAACTTTGAAATTGGATGGATAATGCAAACACGATGAAAAAGTTGGAAGAGAGAAGAATTTATGGTGGTTAAAAAATAAAACTAAAAAAAAAAGAGATACTAATGCAAATGTGATGAGGAAGTCGGGGGAGAGAGTGATAGTGATGTAAACTTAAACAATTAGTTCATATCACCTCCTACCTTTTTATGAAAAAAAAAAATACACTTTACTCACTGTGGTATGACCTTAGTTTCCATTTACTTGTCCATGATTTAAAGAATCGCAAAGAAGCAACATGTGATTTGTATCATTAACAATTTGCCCACCTATGCTAAGTTTCCATCCAAATCTAACAAATTCTGTCAAATACCAATCACTTGCTCACTAATTAGCCCTAATTTGACTTTGATTTCATCCCAGTCTTTCTCAATTTCCTTTTTTGCCGAAATTTGAAACAAAAAAAAATTACCTTTGATTTTAGCATAATTCCTACAATAGAATTCATTTGTTCTTCCCTGCATTGCATTGAAGAAAACTTGTAGAATCAAAGGTAAATTTAGACATGATTAGCATGTAACAAAATCTATTAAATTTGGATGAAAAATTAGTGTAGGTGGATAAAGTGTTAATAAAACAAACAAAAAAGTTGCCTCTTTGCAACACTTTCAATTATGAGTGGGTAAATTGAAACCTGGACCATATCACGTGTGGGTAAAGTATAATTTTCCCCTTTTTTTTTATTAATAACTAGTTGGAGAAGTAGGAAGACACAAGATTACAGTCTCACCTATTTCTCTATACTCAAAGCCTATTTTTGAATTACATATGCTATATATAGAAAATGCAAAAAATTAAAAAAAAAAAAAGTCCTCTTCAACTTTGGAGTGGTTGGGCTTTATCTCCTCCAATTTTGAAAACTTGGAATCAAGAGTCTTAAATTATACAAAACCTTGAAATTTGCATCCATCATCCATTTAATTAGTCATTTTATCAAATTATTTATTTTCATAAATCTTTTAAACATGAATCACATTATTATTTTATGTTGGTATACTAAGCCATTTTTTTGTAGATAATTATAATGTTATATAATTAATAGAAATTAAATTAGTTATATATAATTTTGATTAAATATGTAAAAATGAGTTTAATATATATGTGAAAAATGACCCATAAGCCAAAATACAATGACATTATAATTCTTACTTAAAAAATTTATAAAAAAATCATGTGATTAAATAAAAGGAATAATTAAGTGGATGATGGATATTAATTTTAAATTTTAAATTGAACTATCCCAAAAATGAAGGGATTTTTTTTTTACATTTTCCCTACTATATATAATTATAAATGAGTTATTCTAATATCCTTTTTTTTTTTGCTACAATTACTCAAGTTGGTCAATAGGTTCGTGAATTCTAAAATATGTGATGTAATAAATGCATTGAAACAAGTTAATCGAAACCTATAAAATTAGTCAAAAGGCTAAAAGTTTAAGTACTTGTTTGATAATTAAAATCTTAAATAATCAATTATAACTTAAATAATTAATCATGGTATTTTTTAAAAAAAAATGTTTAGTATAAATAATTAGTTATAGATAACAAACCTGGTTAAACAAAAAATTACTTTGAGTAGCATGTTTCTAATCGGGATTTAGAAAGAGAAATATTTATATTTATATTATATTATTCTCAATTTTTTTTCTTTTATTATCATTATCCTTTCTTTAAAAAGGACAACAAAATCTCCTTTTTTTCTCTCTCTTTCTTTATTTTCCTTTTCAATAATTTAATGTTAAAAAGTATTTTTTTTATACATCATTCAAACAAAAATAGATTATATATAATTAATTATCAAAAGATACTACCATACATAAAATAAACTATATACAGTCAATTATTTAAAAAGTAATTATATTTATAATCAATTATTCCATCATTATATCAAATCAATCCTAAAAGTGCAACTAAACATATTTAAAAAGTATTATAACCAATTAATTGATCTATAATTGATTATTAAGGACTCTAATTGTTATACCAAACAAATACTATAAATTGGAATAGTTCCAAATTAAAATACTTTTTGTTAAGTCATATTGTCTTAATATCAAATACCCATCCTATTGACGATAGAATTTGGTTCACGTGAAGGGTCTCAAATTCCAGCCAACGGGAGTGAATCCTTGGACCCAAGGCTGCCTCCTGAAGTAAGAATGTAGGGAAAAGAGAGGAGGAAGAATGGGGTGATGCAATATTTTAACGTGGTTCGACTAAATTCGGACAGTACCAGACCTTACCTCCACGGTGGAGTTTTTATTAATATGGAAAGGTTTTGCTTACAAGTGTTTTTCGGGGGCCTCCTCCCTCTCTTCTAATAATGCATTTCTATTTATAAAGGAAGGAGAAGTCATGTATAATGATTACAAGCTACAGTTGTATTACATCAAGAAATAAATGTGAAAAACAATAAAACTCCTACAATCTGCTGTTGCAGGCTACCTTCTGTGGGGTGGCCCCCTCTTGTCGGCTGTAAGCTGGCAAACGTTCGCCTGTCTCTTGGTCTTGCTCTATCAAGCGAGATGTCCATCCTCCGGAGCTGGGTTCCTCAGCTCGGGGTCGCTATTGTAGTTCGTTTAGCAAGCTCAGTGCTGCTTCTTTAGCATGACGAGTTTGAGCAGGATGGTTGGTTGCTTAGCGAGCCAATCTTATGTGACCTCGTCGTATTACCTTCTAGCGATAAGCAAGATCATGTCCGTTGGACGTCTTCAACAAACTGGGTAACTTGGCTTCTGGTAGGTCCTCGTTGACTCTTTCTTCAAAGCCGATTCCTACCCATAACACTTCCTAAATCAAAATTTATTAGATTAATCAACATATTATATTTTAAAAATTAACTTCATCTTAATTGAAATCTAATATATTGTTGCTGTTATTATTATGAATTTAATTTATATAAGAATATATCATGTATCCATTTTAATTATTTGTATAAAGTATTCTAAACATAAATATTTAACTTAATTAGAAATAATATATAAATAAAAAAATTTAAATCATGTAAAAGTGTACAAATAATTTTTTTCCAAATACTGGCATATAAAAATTTTAATACATATTACTAGTATGTATTGATATTAGGTAGGACTTATAATGAAAAATATAAGATCATACTAAAAAAATATAAACTAATTAATGTAAATGAATAAATTAAAAAAGTAAAAAATTTATTATTATTATTATTATTATTATTATTATTATTATTATTATTATTATTATTATTATTATTGTTGTTGTTGTTGTTGTTGTTGT
>JANHAO010012593.1:0-16300 GCA_026873985.1 Saraca asoca | reverse complement strand
ATTGATTGAATGAAATAACTTCTCACTATGGACTTCATCTTACGTATGTAATGCACGATGAATGCAATATAAGATGAACATTCAACCTTTATAACCAATCCACAGAATGTATAGTTCTGGATGTGATAGGGCTCAATCAAATTGGCCTAGGGCACTCACCCAAATTAACAGAGATATACACTTATTAAACTATATACAATGATGTATGAAATGACTCCCATAAATATAAATATTTTTCTAGGAAAAGGGATAGAAATAATTTAATATCCAACATAGGAAAGTTTAATTTTTGTATGAGTAATAGTTGCTCAATCAATTGACCTAAAATGTATCTTGACTTGAAGTTAAGAATATGATTTAACATAGCCATGACCAATAACTTGTGATGCTTGGTCCAAAAGGATTAAAAAAGTCTATTTTATATGTAAAGTTATTTGTACAGTGTCCTCATTGGGAAATTTGAAGAATTATCCAAATTTTCTAAAAAGAAGCGTAATCAATTAAGATTGAAATATGGTGGACTGTCTGCCATTGTATTTTGTGCCTTAACCTTATGGTTTAATGAGTGATGAATCCAACAGATTTCGTAGTTAATTACTTTTGGATAATTTTTACCATAATTAGAAAGTAATAAGCAACTAATCATGTTCTTATAAATGATCCCAACCTTAATTAGATCCTTTTATCATAGTCCATTTAGGGACTAGTGAGATTAATTTTCACTTACAACTTAGTGCTATAATGGTGATACAAGTTATGCAACATTAATTATAGAGGCCTGAATGTTGAAAATAGTAAAAGGGAATAATTTTGGACCATGAGTTGGATCAACATTCAATAGTCATAAAGCGTCAGTGTCTTAAAGGCAAAATCAAAGCTAAAATGCTTTAAGTATATAAAAAAGCAAAGAAAGGTTTGTCCTTCATTATTCGTATTATCCTATAATTTAATATATCCATGTGTCTTTGTGGCTCATTATCTTATTGGTTGGATTGTAGAAATATAAGCAACAAAACATGTGACCTAAAATTGTGTAGGATTTATAAATTTCCATTGAATATTGGTGGCAAAAGCTTTGTAACAATGAGAAAAAAAAATTATAAATGGAGGTTTTATATGTTGGAACCCACCAATTTTTTGTGTAGTGGAAGCACATTGATCTTGCACGATATGTTTCATGCAACCATTTTTTAGTGTAATCTATTTTTGTTATAGCTTTGATAAGACTAGATATTTGAAGAATAAATAATTTGTTTGTTTATCTTGATAACAAGCTATGGTCATGGTGTCTTATAATATGATTTGATCATGTTAGATATTTGAGTTTAGATGTATTCTTTTTCTATTGATGTTCATTTAAATATGTTAAATATCATTCTAGATTAGGACGTATTGGACAAGATAGAATGCTCAGATTGGCTGTAGATGAGCTATTGTGCTCTCTCACCAATGTAAAGCTTCCAATATATGAGCAATTTCTTACTATTGAAAAAGTAAGTAGAAACCTTTTTTGAAAGGCTAATTGGACCTCACTTCCTATAGAATTAATTCATATATGGTCTGATGAATGTAAGGGCACGTCATGGTGCATCCTATTTCATAACCTTCATAGATGATTACTTGAGGCATGGTGTAATCTTTCTACTATCACATTGCTCTAAAGCTTTGAATTGTTTATAACAATTCATATAAAAGGTTGAAAATTAGAAAGAAATGAGCATTAAAGCTTTTCAAACAAATCGGGGATGATAATACTTATTTGATTAGTTCAAAAAGTTCTTTGAAGAGAAAGGGATACATAAGCAATTAATGATACCTATTACACCATAACAAAATGGTTTTGTGTAAAGAAAGAATTGTACTCTTCTAGATATGGTTAGGTTTATAATGGCATAAACAAATCTCCTAATAAGTTTCTGTGGGATGTTTTTGCTGATTATGATAATGTCTTAAATTATGTACCTTCTAAGTCTATTTCCATCACTTTGTTTGAGTTATGTAATGATGCAAAGCCAAATTTGAAAAGCTAACACCCATAGGAAACAATAGCCATTATTCATAAAACTTCTCATAAGTTCAGGAAGTTATGCCCTGGAGGTGACAAGTGTGTCTTTATTAGATACTCTGAACACTTTAAGGGATATATTTTATTCAATAAACATCTTGATTGTAAACTGACAAAGATCGAATCCAAGATGTGGATTTTCTAGATGATGACTTTCCTAAAATTTGTGAAATCAAGAAAGGTCTTGAGCTTTATAAATTAGATGAACCTTAAGATGGTATATCCTAGTCTCATAAGATGGATTTGGATCCATAGGATCATGAAATTGTTGAAGGCAGTGGGAGCTTACCATTTGACAACCTTCTTAGATTCACAATGGTAAAGAAACTTGTATGGAAATGTTCCTTGTAAACACTTTGAGATGGGAAGTGAGTCCTTCTTAATATTTTGTCAATATTAATGTGTCTTCTTTCTACAAAGAAGCACTTGATTAACTTGCTTTGAATTAGTGGTTTAGTGCCATAAAAGAGGAAATGTGCTCCATGATTAATAACCAAGTTTTAGGCTTGATTTGTGGTGAATGGATACATCTAAAGGAGATACAAACTATAAAAATAACTTATGTCTTATGGTGAGATTTGTGTTCTTTTGCTTTATCCTAGCAATTGTTTCACATTTAAATTTAGGGTTGTTCTAAATGAATGTGAAGACAACTCTCTTTAGTGGAGAACTAGATGAAGAGGTCTATATTGATTCATCCATTGGCTTTGAAGCCAAGAGACAAGTGCACAAGATGTGCCACTAAAATTAAAAAAAATCCATTCACGGACTTAAGCATTCATCTAGTCAATGGTACATTTGATTTCATAAAGCTTTTTGTAATGGTGGGCTTTATTATATTCAAAAAGGACTATTATATATGTCAAGAAAATGGAGAATAGGTTTCTCATTCTTTCACTTTATGTCATATTGCTTGCTAGGCATAATATAGAGTTGAAGCATACAACTAAAGGATAACTGCCTTTCATATTTGAGATGAAATGTAGATCAAGTAGATCATTTTCTTGACATTAAAATCTTACTAGACTATTTTAAGAGATCCTTGAGTTTGTCTAAAGAACCCTACATTTAGGGGATTTTAAAACATTTTTGCATATTTGATTCCAAACTCATGGATACTCCAAGAAATATTAGCCTTCACCTAAGCTTCAATTAGTGTCCTAAGATAAAGGAAGAAATGATGCAAAATGGAAAAACTTCCATATGTGAGTGCAGTATTTAGTTTGTTAAACATCGTGATGTATACTTGGCTTAACATTTGCATGTTCAATAAATTTTAAAGTAGTCCTAAGACTGCATATTAGGGAGTAGCCAATTGGAACTTAGAAATCTAATAGATGCCTAGAATATGGCTTTTTACTATCTAAATGGGAGTCTAAAGCTAGTAATATGGATAGTTTGTACACATAAACGAATGTAAGTTTATAATGAGTTACATGTTCATGCTAGGCAGAGGAGCTATTTCATATCATGGCAAGAAGTAGAGTGTGTTTCCTAAACTTTAATAGTATACAAATAATTTCATTGAATAGATCGGTTTCCTTAAATTATATAAATATTAGTGATGAGCTTGCTGATGTCTTTTATTAAACCCATTATAACAAATGCTTTTAGTAAGCATGCTAGAGGTTTAGATTTGGTGAGCATTTGATATACTCTTGTCATGTATTTTATATTTGGTAAAATAAAGTTATTTTCTTATCATTTGTTAACTAATAATAAAGGTTAACTAGATACATATATCTATTATCACCAGGCTTGAATTGTCCCTCTCACACAAGAACTCACCCTAATGCTTGAGTAATGGGCGGGATGAGACTCAAACAATCACCAAGTACCATGTGTAGGCAATCGCCTTATTTCCTAGGTGGCAAGTGAAAATTTATAGTAAAAATCATATCGCCTTAGTTATGAGCTGAGA
This sequence comes from Saraca asoca, assembly GCA_026873985.1. NCBI lineage: Eukaryota > Viridiplantae > Streptophyta > Magnoliopsida > Fabales > Fabaceae > Saraca > Saraca asoca. The sequence continues at coordinate 12,314 of JANHAO010012593.1, read as the reverse complement.
TAAGACCCAAAGAGTTGAACATAGAGGATGTTCACACCTCTATGTAGCCTATATAAAGCTGGATTCAAAACTTCATGTTTCAAACTAGTCACTTTGTGGTGACTAGTTTGAGTTCTGTATGGTGTAATATTAGAGTGTGACAAGCCCTATGTGGGAGCTCCACCATTGCAAACATTTCATACTGTATATGTTGTAAGATAACCTATGTTAGGAAGTGACCGATGGGTCCCTACTTCGTCAATATGTGAGCCCTATAGGACTTGTGAGTGTCATACCCCTTAGGATTTGGACTTATGTCATGAATCTAAGGCTAAGTGTTGCAACTATAGCTTGATTACCAAAGACCAAAAATCATATGGTTTAGTGGAACATGTCTAAGAAAACAATTTAAACTTAGTGGATTCACATGAGTATCTAAGGAAAAATCATGTAATCTTACTCCTACAAATTTGTGGCTCATTACCCAAAGACTAACATAAACTAGTGTAGTTGGTGTAACCATGAGCACAAAGGACATAAATTGGTTTTTTGCATGGCTTTATATTTGGAAGGGATTAGAGATGCAAAAATCTAGTGTAAATAGATGATTTGGGATATAACGAAATTGAGTAGTGTCATGCTAATTACATGGTGACTTAGTATGTCATTTACTCACCAATACCTTTCTCGTCTGATAGCATGTTCTATTTCTTGCATGATTGAGTAATTGAAACAAACATTGGACTGAGGAATATGCATGCTCGCGTGTATGAGTAGGAGATGTTGCATGGCATGTGATGCATTCACATAGGCATGCTACATGGAATTATTTTTAATCGTATTATCTATTGACTATTTAATTTATTTCAAATAATTAATTGAGATGAATAAAGAAATTAATGCTAAATGGATTTATGGTAGTGGTTAATTGATATTTGATGAGCTCATTATCTACAAATTAATCTTATAAATAATTATTCTTTGAATAAGGATTCTGAATTAATTGAGATGAGATCTAAATTACTCTTAAGTAGAGCAAAATATTCTAAAAAAGAGAGAAAACATGCTTCCCTTTCCTACCATGGAAAATATGCATTTTCTACTTCCTTTTCTTATCATTTTACTCTCAGAGGCACCATATAAATTCTATGGGACTCAAGATGCATAATTTCTACTGTAGAGAACTTTAGTAGCCACTCTACAACCACAAGGAGAGGCATTTGTTAGTGATTATAGATTTGAAGCAAATTTGTTGATCAAGAATGTGGGTGAGTTCATGTGTACGTGAATCATGATCTAAGTCAAGGCAACAAAGTTTTCACTGTGAGATCCAAAAGCTACAAGAAGTAATAGTTGAATTTCAAATTTTTAGAAATATACCAACAATAGTAAATGTCTTTGTGAAGACATTTGGTTCATGAAATCATATTTTCAAGAATCTTAATGTTTCAGAGAATGTTATCTTTAGAAATGTGAAATTTCAAGAATATCACATTACCATGTTTTGCTTAATTAAACAAATCCTTAAAAATGTTATGATTTCTTGTTCAGACATATCCTTGTCAAAAAATTAACTAGCATTGAAAAATTATTGATCTACAATGGTCAATGTAAAAAAGTTAATTGATCAATGGTGCTCAACACTAGAAAGCTGACCATTAACAATAGTGGGTGATGGTTGATGGTGATAAATGATGGTGGTGGTTTGAACTTTTGAGGTGATAATGGTGGTAAGACATGGAAATGGTGAGTAACATATTCTTTTTATATTATTAACATATCTCATGTCATAAGAATGTAATATACTCATCTCACTTTATAGGAACATTTTAGGGGAATATTGGAATAAAAATATTCCAGAGTAAACTTTTTTAAATTGTGAACCAAACACGAGAATGTTAGATTCCACTATAAGCTATGAAATTAATTTATATTTGTTATATATAATTATATGATTTATATAATTTTTTATGATTATTTTTATTTTTATAGGGAATTGTCACCACTTATTAACCCAAACTTGGGTGATCTATTCATAACTAGCATGAAACTTAGGTGAAACTAAGTAGAGATTTGAACTAATTGATTTTGAATATTCGTGGAAATGTAAAAAAAAAAAAAAAGATTATATGAACCAAATGCCCTTATGATCTTTTTGTATTTTCATAACCTAATGCACAAAACATCTTATTCACTTAAATTGCATAGGTTTCATCTAATAATGTTCACTTTTATAATCATCTCCACTATATGTGTAACTTATGGTGGTGCTTGTTCTCCTATAATATGGGTTCTAGAGACATATTTTGCATTGGTGAATAGTAAAATTTCTCTTCAAATTGTTATGGGCTCTTCTTCTAATTTTCTTATGTTTCTCTGATATTCTTTTATAGTTGTTAATATTATTTTTTATTTGTCAATTTTATGATATTTTTGGGGTTTTATTATTTTAGTTTTGTTAATTTTTGCATAATCCATGTTATAAAACAATTTTAACATTTTATAAGAAAATTTTATTGACATATATTAATATTTCATCAATAGTAAATAAGAGATGGAATTAAGTGTAAATTTTCTTTTTAAAATAAATTTAGTACATTTTTGTCAAACCTTAATGTAATAAAATATAATTTATCCAACAACTCAGGAAAAGTATATTTCATTTGGAATGTTTTGTTTATAATTTTTGTTTGAAGGATTGGTCAGCTTTGTGTACACCAAAACCAACTAGAAGATTATGATTCTAAATTTTCAATGACATTAATTTGGTTTTGCTACTAAAGTTGACATGGAAAATAGAGGTTGACAGGAACAAATTCTGCATGACTTGTTTTTAGAGTAAGTATGTGTGCTTAGGAAGTATTCTATAGGTGATTGCATTCAGCCACGTTTTTAGGCTTAGAAAGAAGTTTTAGCTTAGGTTAGTTTGATTAGGTATAGATTTTTTTATCTAGTGGGAAGTGGGATAGAAATTCTGACAATTAATGAGTGGAAGAATGTGTAAACTCTATCTAAAGAATTTAGAAAGGGGAGTGGAAGATTCCATTTTGGTTTTGGACTTGATTGAGATAATTGATAGGAATCAGGATTGGTTAATAAGGCCTTTAAATAAATTAGGATCATTAACAGCCAAATTAGCCTACCATTTATCATTCCAAATAGACTTTCTCTAAATGATTCAGTCATGTGGAAGAGGTTACACAAACATTCATTAGAAATTGAAAATCATTTTATGGAGGTTCACAAGTGGGATCCTACCTACAAATGGAAAATAGAGGTTAACAGGAACAAATTCTGCATGACTTGTTTTTAGAGTAAGTATGTGTGCTTAGGAAGTATTTTATATGTGATTGCATTCAACCACGTTGTTAAGCTTAGAAAGAAGTTTTAGCTTAGGTTAGTTTGATTAGGTAGAGATTTTTTCATCTAGTGGGAAGTGGGATAGAAATTCTAACAATTAAAGATCTTTGAGTGGAAGAATGTGTAAACTCTATCTAAAGAATTTAGAAAGGGGAGTGGATGATTCCATTTTGATTTTGGATTTGATTGAGATAATTGATAGGAATCAGGATTGGTTAATGAGGCCTTTAAATAAATTAGGATCATTAACAACCAAATTAGCCTACCATTTATCATTCCAAATAGACTTTCTCTAAATAATTCAGTCATGTGGAAGAGGTTACACAAACATTCATTAGCAATTGAAAATCATTTTATGGAGGTTCACAAGTGGGATCCTACCTACAAAATCATGCATAGGAATTATAACTAATAGTGGAAATCACCAGTGCTTATTGTGCAAATCTATGAACCAGTGACAGATTTAGGACATGATTGGTGGGGGCTGAAATTCAAGCTACACTATTGTAGATGTAAAAATAAAATAAAATCATATTATGAACATCATTAAATAATTTTTTTAATAATATAATTAAAATAAAGGTAAGGTCTCGGTACGTACTTAAAATTTTGTAAGTTTCATAAAATTTCAATATAAAAATTGTAATTTATATACAAAATCTTGTAATTTTTTGACAAACAACTCCATAAACAAAGTTGCATAAAAAAATTCAAAAAAATTCAAATATTTATATTAAAACAATGTTATGAAAAGTATGAAAACCTTCTTTTAAAGTCAAGACTATATATTGATAAGATTTTTTTTTAAATAAGTACTGAAACATAACCCTTATAATAAAATTTTGGAGAGATAACAAATTATATATAAAAAGTTTAAAATTATAACAACATATAAATAATTTCAAAAAAATATACTAAAACTATTCAATAGTATAATGTTATACAAAAACATATGTATTAATCCAAGTATTAGTTGTATAATGGTTTATCAATTTTATAGCATTAAAGGAAAAGATATCGCATATATCCTATAGTTGTCAAAAGTTAAAGAAAATAAATTATTAGAAATACTTTTGGGGGGCCAAAAAAAGGCCAACATGGTATTTAACTTTAAAATTTGCACAAAATATACAAGGTTAGGTTGCATCTAGAGGACAAGCCAGCCCTAGTCACCCTTTGGATCTGTCTTATTATGAATGAAAATAAATTTCACTTGATAGGTTATGATTTCACTAGTGCATTATGGTCTCAATTTAGACACATAAAAATTGTACGATTAAGATCTCAGTCACTCATGGATTTTTTGTACTCCATTATAATGGACAATGAAAAGCTCAATATAGTAACATATGCAAAATTGAGAAGGAAAATATATGGCTTTGTGACAATTTTACTCAAAAAAGTGTGGAAGGCCTGATGAGCATAATTTATACATATTTTATATCCATTTATACTTAGGCTTTTTATTAGCATTTTGGGTTAGCCTTGCTAATCATGTCTTCTTGTATTTTAATATTGAAAAACAATTTTAACTAATGTCACAATCTAACAATATAGTTTTAGTGTTTGTTTATTTTGCAGATCAAAGATTGATCAAGTGATATTAAAGATATCAAAAGATTAATTGTAAACTTATAATTTTATTGACCCTATTAAGATCTTTTGTAAGTAATTATAATTCAATGTGATTCAAAATAATTTCTTAAAACAAATATTTTGAGGTAGAAATAAATTACTTAAAGAGAACCAAAATGAAGTATTTTTCAAACAAAATTTACAAATGGTATTTCACAAGTGCAAGTTTTACAAAAATTATTTCTCACTATGTGAATCGATTCACAAATCAATTCATGTTGTGATATTGCATTTGAATCAGTTTATGAAGAAACTTTGTGAAAATGTATTTGAATTTTAGCAATCGATTCATGAAGAAAAGTTTTGAAAAATCTTTTTATAGAAGGTTTAGAATTTTACCTAAATCAATTAGATAATTGATTCAAGGCAAATCTGATTTGATGTGGTAATTGATTCACAATTTTTATAACTCTTTACAAAATAGAGTGAATTGATTCTGCAATCAATTTGGTGATAAAATTCTTCATGAGTTCTTAATGAAACTCATAGACGAATTGATTCAAAAGTTTGTAACCATCACAAATCAATTCAAAGACTAAAAATTAGTTATTTTTCAAATGTTAGTTAAAACAATTATAAATACCCTTACCTTCATTTCAAACATAATAATTTTCAAAGTCTTCATATTCTCTCTAGTACAAAAAACACAGAGCAAAAAAGCTAAACCTAATTTGCGTCTAATTTATAGTTTTAACCTAATTCAAAGGATCTTGAATCAAATTGAAGAGAACTCACATTAGCTATTTAAGATATTCATCTTAAACTTTGGTATTGTGTTACTCACCTTTTTGTCTTGATTTAATTTCTTGATTTCTAGGTAATTAGAAGTTGAAGATGCAAAGAAAGTGTTTGATCTTTCCTTTGCATCTTCAATAGTTATGAGGTTGATTACAACTGGTTAAAGTTTGCAGAGTTAATTGTATCTAGGTAGGCAAGAAGGCCAGTTAAATTTCTTGTGTATAGGTTTGCAAGACCCTAGTGAAAATCTTGTGTTGTGTTAGTGTATAGGTTAGGTAAGAGCCTATTGTAGATCTTCTTGTTTGGTAGGCAAGAGCCTGTTGAAAATCTTGTGGCATAGGTTAGCAAGAAACCTGTTAATATCTTGATTATAATTGGTTGTGTAGAAGCCTGATTTATATCCTATGGTTAATAAATAGATCATTCAATTAAGGATAGATTATCAATAGATATAGACTTTAACTGTGATTTCAGTTAAAGTTGAACCACTTTAAATTGATGTTTCCATTTTACTTACTACATATTTTATCTTGTTGCAATTTAATCTTTCTGTATAATTGCTATTCTGCATAATTTTGTTACTTTGATATTGTTGCATTATTATAATACATTTTGCATTACTACATTCTACAACTCTGTATAATCATGATTTTGATTTATCGCATTTCAACTTAATCGTTTATTGCATTTGTGATCAATTGATTTAATCTAATTAATCAAATTCCATATCGTATCCTAATCAATAAGATCAATGATATCTTGATTATTCAATTAAGTTTCATAAGCTTCTAAAGGCAAAGGCAAAGGCAATTTATTTTAAAAGACTTCTGTTTGCAAATAGAATCCAAATTAATCTAAAAGTGTGTATATATTTTACGTTTGTAAAAAAGGGCAAGATCTTGATTATTTGGGGCCAACAATTGGTATCAGAGTGGTTAGCTCTTGATACACTCTTTTTTTAAGAGACAATGAATTTTGATTTCTTTTTATTACCCAAATGTCCTTCTTTGCATAAGCCCTTTGGTTTTAATGGAAGCCACTATACCTACTGGAAGAAAAAGATTAAGGACTTCATTGAAGCTATAGACATAGATATGTGGGAAATTGTAGAAGTAGGATATGAACCCCCTAAAACTTTGATAAATGGTGTAGTTAGTCTTAAATGTAAGACATTATGGATTGAAGAAGAAAGAAAGAAGCATTTTCTTACATCTACGGTAAAATGGATAATCTCTAACTCTTTCTCACCTAATGAATATGAAAGAATCTCAAATTGTACTACTGCTAAACAGATTTGGGATACTTTATAAGTTGCACATGTAAGCACAACTCAAGTTAAGGCATCTAAACTACATGTGTTAGTGTCTCAATATGAAATGTTCAAAATAGAGGAAGGTGAATCTATTGAGGATTTAATGTAAAGATTCACTACTTTAACTAACCATTTGATGTTACTTGGAAGACAGTTTGAAAATGCAGATTTAGTTTATAAGCTTCTTAGCTTTTAACTAAAGAGTGGCAACCAAAAGTGACTACCATCAAGGAATCACTCATGATGAGGATGCCAACAATTCAAGAGTTATATAGAAATCTAGAAGAGCATGAGCTAGAACTATAGAGGTACAAAAGGAATGGAGATGACAACAAAAGGAAAAGAACCTTGGCTCTTAAGGCTTTAAAGAGAATTGAATCTGATGAAGAAGAGTCAAATAGCTATAATACTTTAGATAATGAAATTGACATTCTATTGTTAAGCAAGAAATAGTTGAGACTAATTAAAGAGAAGAAGAACAAAGGAAAAAGGAAAGTTGATCAACAAAGAAAGAAAAATGATAAAAAGGAATATGAGTCTATAGAACATTTTAGACCAAATTATCCAATTTACTTAAAGAAATAGCTGGAAAAGGAAAGAATGGAAATGAAAGCATCCTATAAAAAGAGAAATCTAGCTATCATTGATGATGAACCAAGCACTTCTAAAGAAGAAGAATTTGAAGAAGAATCCCTTCTTTGTCTCATGGTTAGACATGATAAAGATAATAAGATATTTGATGATCAATCTATTTTCTATTCTAGTGATGATAATTCAAGTTAATATAATTCTTTTGATGCTGATGAACTTGTTGATATATATGTGAAACTTTATGATGCATGAGCAAAATCTAAGAAAGACCTAAAGCTTGTAAACAAAGAAAAACAAAATTTGCTTGAGATAATCAAAATGATTGAGAAAGAAAACCATGATCTAAACTTTTTGACCAAAAAAGTGTTGAATGAAAATAATGCTTGTGATCAATGTGAGGTTTATAAATTGAAAATAGACACTTTAACCAAAGCTTTATATGGTTTTACAAATAACAAAATGAAATTAAATGACATGCTACAAAATGAAACTAATTTTCATAATAAATCTGGTTCAGATGTAGGCAGCAATATAAAAAAAGATCTAACAAAAGGAATATAAGAAACATGTTTTTATTGTAATCAAAAGGGACATCATATCAGATATTATCCTTATAGAAATGGTAACTATGTGCTAAAACCAAATGAGAAACTATTATGGTTACCTAAATGAAGCTTTCCTATGATTACTAAATAATATGGACCCAAAATCCAATGGGTACCAACAAAGCAAAGATAATTTCTATTTTTATAGGGCTATGAGAGATGAAGAAGCAACTCATGCATTGAGAAAAACAATTGCTTTCTTCACAAGTAAAAGAATGTTTAAACCGCCATTATTGTCATACCTTTATTTCTTATGTTTAATTGATTTTATATCATTATAATTACTAACTTAGGCATTGAAGATTATACTAATTTTGTTTTCATGTAAATTAATATGAAATTTGAGGTATAAAATATGTCAAATTGATTATTGTCTGTGTTAAAAATTTTTAGAGCATTTTGGAACAAAACTACTTGAAAACTGAATTCAGGACTCTCTGAATTGAATCCTGAATTAATTCAAATTTTCCAAATTTTTCAAAGACTTCCTAAATCGATTCTTGAATCGATTCAAAGCTCAAAACTTTGCACTACGAATCGATTTAAGAATTGATTCACAAAGATTTTCAAACTTTCAACAATTATTTCAAATTTCTAAAAATCTTAATCATACCTCAATCGATTCCAAAATCGATTCAACACCTAATATATGCAAAAGTAACTTGATTCAAGCTCTAATATTTGCATATATAATTTCTTTTCATGCAATAACCCTAAAATTAAGAAGAAGCATTCCTTCAGGGGGAGATTTATACCAAATGAGGAGATTTATATCAAGAAAGGAGTTTAGTATCAAAACTAAAATTTTTATATCAAATTGCATTCTAAAATATTTTTTCTCTCATTATATGATTTTAAATAGAGCACTATTTCTTTCTGAAGTGCCAAAAAGGGGAGAATGAAGTATTTTAAGTAAGGATAAAATAATGAGAATAAAGGATTTTTAAAATGAAGTGTTATTTTCAAATTAAAAGGGGGAGATAGAAAATGAAAAATCAAAATAAATTGAATAGAAAATTGTTTGTTAAAATTTTTAATTATATTCATATTTTGATGCTTATCTAAAATTGTTTGTCACCATAAAAAGGGGGAGATTGTTAGCATTTTGGGTTAGCCTTGCTAATCATGTCTTCTTGTGTTTTGATATCGAAAAACAATTTTAGCTAATGCCATGATCTAACAATATACTTTTAGTGTTTTTTTATTTTTGCAGATCAAAGATATATTAAGTGACATTGAAGATATCAAAAGATCAACTCTACACTTACAATTTTATTGATCCTATTAAGATCTTTTGTAAATGAATTATAATTTAATGTGATTCAAGATAATTTCTTAACACAAACATTTTGAGGTAGAAATAAATTACTTGAAGAGAACCAAAACAAAGTATTTTTCAAAGAAATTTTATAAATGATCTTTCATAAGTGTAAGTTTTACAAAAGCTATTTTTTGCTATGTGAATCAATTTATGAATTGATTCATGTTGTGAAACTACATTTGAATTGATTCATGAAGAAACTTTGTGAAAATGTATTTGAATCGATTCATAATTGATTCATAGAGAAAAGTTTTGAAAAATCTTTTTACAAAAGGTTTGGAATTTTACTGAATCGATTAGGTAATCAATTCAAGGCAAATTTGATTCAATGTGGTAATCAATTCACAGTTTTCATAACTCTTTACAAAACAGAGTGAATCGATTCAATGATCGATTCAGTGATGAAATTCTTCATGAGTTCTTGATGACATTCATAGATGAATCAATTCATGAATCGATTCAAGGACTAAAAATTAGTTATTTTTCAAATGTCAGTTACAGCAACTATAAAGCCCTTACCTTCATTTTGAACATAACAATTTTCAAAGTTTTCATATTCTCTCTTGTGCAAAAAACACAGAGCAAGAGAGATAAATGTGATTTGTATCTACTTTAATTGTTTTCATCTAATTCAAAGGATCTTGAATCAAATTGAAGAGAACTCACATTAGATGTTTAAGATATTCATCTTTAACTTTGGTATTATATAACTTAACTTTAGGTGCTAGGTTTGGTTGACTAGTTTAGGGAGAAATTAATAATGCTTGATTAGGTGTTGGGCTTAATTAATATATTGGCTAAGTAATCGAAGGGGGAATGAAATATTAGTGTCAAGGATCGATCAATGAATTGGTTGCAAGAGTCCCTTGGATTGAGCTTTTCTACATTTGCTTTCCTTTCACTTTCAGTTTTGTTTTGTTATGCATTTAATTTGTTTATGTAAATTCTTAGTCTAGATAATATCCACTCCCCCCCCATTTTATTATAATATAAGCACATGGGCTTTGTTTTGTTAATGATAGAAACAAGAAGGGGGTAAAAAAAGTTCCACATCAATGAGAAGTCGAGTGAGCTTGTGCCTTATAAGACTAGGGGGCTCACCCCCTCCCAAGCAAGGGCCCTTTTAAGGAAAAAATTTTAAGGAATCATCTAAAGAAAACCCTGTAAAAAACATGTCTAAGGGAACCTTGTAGGAGACACTTCAAAGTAGACAATACCTCACATGGGCAAGTTCATCTTGATTATCATCATTGGTGCTGTCTGTGGGGACCCCTTGGCTGGACACCACGCACAAGCCCACCCGACTTGGAGGCTTATGTTGATGGTAAAAATAGGAAGGGGGTAAAAGAAGATCCACACCGATGAGAACTTGAGTAAGCTTGTGCCTTATAAGGCTGGGGCTTACCCCTTCCCAAGTGAGAGCTCTTTTAAGGACAAAATCATGAGGAATTATTTGTAGGAAACCCCATAAGAGACACGTCTAGGGGAACCCTATAAGAGACACTCCAAAGCAGACAATACTTCACGTGGGCAAGTTTACTTTGATGATCATTATTGGCATCATCTATGGGACCCCCTGGTCAAACACCATGCATAATTTGGGGGCTTATTTTGATGGTAAACACATGAAAGGGGTAAAAAAAGTTCCATATCGATGAGAAGGTGAGTGAGCTTGTGCCTTATAAGGATAGAGGGCTTATCCCCTCCCAAGCAAGGGCCTTTTTAAGGACAAAACTATGAGGAATCGTCTAGAGGAAACCCTGTAAGAGACACGTCTAAGGGAACCCTGTAAGAGATACTCTAAAGTAGACAATACCTCATGTGGGCAAGTTTACCTCAATCATAATAATGTTGTATGTGTTTTTTTTTTGATATTATGTATAAAGGCTGGTAAAAGGCTAATAAACAAGGCCCGGTTCACTGATTATAATGTTTTGCCTAGAAAGGACCCAAGAGGTCATCTTAGGCCATACAGGACAAAGCCTAGCTTGCAACCAAAGTAGCTCGGAGGTTAAATAGCCTAGAGCCTGTGTTAACTAATCCACAAAGGAAACCTAATGAAACAGGGATTACGGTTATCCGTTAGATAAGGATATCCGTTATCCCTGAGATAAGGCTTTAGTTATTATTATAATAAATACATTATCTGATATGGATTCAATTTATAATTATTTACGTATTTTTAATTAGTGATTAAAGCTTATCTGATCACCATACCTTAACCATTATAAATAGGGATTGAAATCATTATACAAAAAAAAAAACAATCATCAGATACAAAAACTTAGCAAAAGACTGAACAATAAAATAACTGTGGACGTAAGGGTCAAATGACTTTAGCTAAACTACATTAAAATGCTCTTGGTGCCTCCCAATTTTTCCTCCATCTTCTTCTCTCTTCTTTTATATACTCCACTGGAAGTTTTAGGGCTACTAAACTTTCTAGTTAATTGAAAATCACCATCAACATTTTGGTGCTAGAAGGAAGGCCCAAAACTATATCTTTAATTTTTCATTCGATCATAATGGCTAGAGAAAGAACAACCAGGAGCTTAGATGCTCAAAATGAGAGTCACATGGAAAAATAGCAGGACGTTATACCAGCTGGTGGCTCAGTCATTCCAGCAGTAGGCCCTTCTTATTAGTTTGGATAAGTGCCCTAGGACCAATTTGATTGGGCTCTATTGTATCTATGACTACACATTCTATGTTGATTTGGATACTAAAGGTTGTAAATTGATCTTATATTGCATTCATTATGCATTGCATACTT